>CAIGQQ010028554.1:0-10731 GCA_903798035.1 Danio albolineatus | reverse complement strand
TTAAATCAACTAAATCACTTTAAAAGCAGCAGGTTTACTCACTTTTTAAGTTAAATCAAATAATCGCTTTAAAAGCAACAGGTTTACTCACTTTTTTAAGTAAAGTCAACTAAATATATTTAAAAGCAGCAGGTTTACTCACTTTATTAAGTAAAGTCAACTAATCACTTTACAAGCAACAGGTTTACTCACTTTTTTAAAGTTAAATCAACTAAATCACTTTAAAAGCAACAGGTTTACTCACTTTTTCAATTAAATCTTTGTCTTTTTGTTTAATTGTTTAGTTATGTGTTCAAAAATAACATATACCAATTCAATAAAATATAAATTGTATTCCCAATAAGTGTGCCAGCAGTTATAGGGATCTTAATATTGAATTGTTTTTATACCATGCCTCAGCGGACTAACTGGAGGTCAAAGGAATTGTAAAAAGCACTTGACTTTATGGCGCACATGCATGGACTGCGGCAAACCGTCCGCGTTCCTGTTGATTTATTCTCTTCCAGATAAGCGTGAATAAGTGCTAGTGATCTCTTCGCCGTGATTAATAGCGAAAGAGCGTTGAGGGCATTCAGAAGCAAGTCAGCACTTAAACACCAGCGTCTGGCAGCAAGAGCACTTTATTGATGAGTCAAAACGGCTTTGATTTCCAGAGCTCCATTTTCAGGTAAACACTCAATTCAAGGAGAATTAAAGAAAAACATAATTAAATCCACTGGGAGACAAACAAAGGAGCTCAACCTTCCTTCTATGAAGAAATGCATGACATTGTGTAGCTGGATTGAATGCGCACTTGTGATGTACTTCAAATCTGAAAGGTGTATTAAAAAGACTGCTCAAAGTATAATTGAGTGTTTTTCTTAACACGTTTAAAAGCATAAGGTCAGATTTGCAGAAGACTGTGATGTACATTTATATATAGCTGTTCAATTTTGATGAAAAAAAAATATTATTTTAATATGTTTCCCAGGTGCCATGATGACAGTACACTAACCGGCCACTTTATTAGGTACATATGTCTATTTGTTAATTAACGCAAATTTCTAATCAGCCAATCACATGGCAGCAACTCAACGCATTTAGGCATGTAGACGTGCTAAAGACGATCTGCTGCAGTTCAAACTGTGACTTTGAACGTGGCATGGTTGTTGGTGCCAGACGGGCTGGTCTGAGTATTTCAGAAACTGCTGATCTACTGGAATTTTCACGCACAACCATCTCTAGGGTTTACAGAGAATGGTCAGAATAAGACGAAATATGATTATATGTTGAAATGATGAGATAAAGTTGTGAGAACGAGAAAACAACTTGATTTGTTGAGATGATGAGAAAATTAAGTCATGAGTAGGGCCAGACGGAGTCTGCGGACATTATTTGCTATTTCTGCACAAAATTTTGTTAAAAATCTGCGGATTTATGCGGAGTGATTTTGGGAGTATCATAACTAAAAAACTTAATATATTACATAAAAAGTAACACCTGTTAAACTTTTATTTAATGTTTACAATGCAAATCCAATTAGATTCACTTTTTTGGTAAACAAATTGGTATAAAATATTTACTAAAAGACAAAAAATATATCTTTACAAACTGTATTGTATATAAATCATATGAATGTTTTCATATTAGTCAATATTATTACTGAAATTAATAAAAAAACTGAATAAATAAACATTTACACCAGTAAATAAACAGAATCAATGATGGGCTAAACATCTGCAGAATTCTGCGCGCGTAGATTCCGTGTGGGCCTGGTCATGAGAACGCAAGAAAGGACTTCTGATATATCTCGATCACAAGAAAAAGAGGTTGTGAGAACGCAAAAATGACTTGATATAATGAGACAACGAGAAAATTAAGTCATGAGAACATGAAAATCACTTTTGTTGAGATCACAAGATAATTAAAACCCCTTAGCGTTCCTGTAAAATTTGCTTAAACGCCTTAAAAACTGCCTACCCAAAGTAAATTTCATGCTAATTGTTGAACCATTTTTAGTATAAGCATGGTTTTGGTCTCTTTTGAAAGGTGACACACTGAGGTTTATTCCTTAATAGTCAGAATCACTGTTAATGTTATTGGTATTGAGTAATTAAACTTAAGACACACTGAAAAATAATCAAAATAAAATCCGCCTAAAATATTTATCTTAATTAATGCCTGCAGAAGACCATAACTAAGAGGTATTCGTTTAAAAAGACAATTTGATCAAAGCTTGAAGACTTACCATGCCAAAAATTCTGTTTCAATAACAGTATCTTAGAAAATATGTGTTTTATACATGTTTATCCAAGTGGATGTCTAGGCGCTCCCTTTTTGACCATTGACACGTAAAAGGCAGTAATATTTGAATGCTTTATTGCACAGTCATGTTTTTGGGCTCTAATTAAAGGTTACACTTGGAGCTGTTCTATTCCTTATCCATACTCACTTGAATGTCAGTATCAACAGATATTAAGTAGACAATCTAATAATACTCAAATTCTTGAAGAATCCCTCCTTCCACCCAACTCCTCCCCGTCTCTGATAGGGCGGCACGGCGGCCCAGTGGTTGGCACTGTTGCCTCACAGCAAGAACACCGCTGGTTCGGCCTCTCCCCAAGCCTGTTGGTGTTTCTGTGTGGAGTTTACACGTTCTCCCCGTGTTCACGTGGGTTTTCCCCGGGTTCCCCGGTTTCCTTCCACCATCCAAAAAACATACAACATAAGTAAATTGACTGCTTTAAATAGCCTTTTAAGGCAACTCTAGTCAGATATATCTCAGCACGTTCACGAGCAGGGGAGTTCTCGAGACTTACCTGAGCTCAAACTCTCCTCTCGCCCTTTAAACGGGAGGGAGCCCCGGGCTCAAGGATATTCTGAACTTAGGGCTCTCTCCCGGGACAGCATGCCAAATACGCTTTATTATCACTCATCAGCGAAGTGTAAACTCTTGAAAATTAAGTTGCGATCACGAGAAAATAACTAAAAAATCGAACAATGCATGCCCTCTAAGGCCCCGTTTACACTGTCAGGTCTTGATGCCCAGTGCCGATTTGTTGCCAGTCCGTTTACACTTTTAATTGTGACCCACATCCGATTCATGTGTTTACAACAATTTACGACGTCGCACATGCGTATAGGCGGGTTCTAGTATCGTATCGGCGTATCAGCAGGCCACACTAGCCATAATAGAAGAAATCATGGCTTTTAGCTCTGTGAAATATGTGAAGTTCCTCCAACTTTAAAATGATTTTGAGTCGGGGAGGAGGGAAAGGGTCGTCATCCTAGCTTGCGTCTATAGTTAATATATGGTGTCCCCCACTGACTCATCCCCCCACAGGGGAGGCAGGTAACTTCTGCCGTCCACCACTGACCACTTTCCTCCTCCATGTTTCCCCTGTTGTTGTTGTTTACCGCATTGGCGTCTCCACATACGCCTTTCCTTCTCCGTCATTAAACCGTGGAGAAGAACCACACTGTTGCAAGTTTAATAACATACAAAACAGAACACCCCAATAAAGCCATCTGCCTGTTTACATGAGTCGCATCGTCACATATCCCGTTTACATCTGATTTATCTCCACATATGAAGGAGGCCTGAAACACATCTCTGAATATCCCAATGCATGCATTTATTTAGTGTTTACACGATCAGAACAGATCCGATCTGTGCCACATATGAGCAAAACATCAGATGTGGGTCCTAAGAAACGGGGCCGAAGAACTTCTGTATCCAAGAGAGTCTTATTTCTGGTCCTGTTGAGTTAGAGCTCGGTTGGAGGAAAATAAAGTCAGAAATTTTAGGTCTCCTAATCTCCAGCAAGTGAGCAGTAAGCAAACAACAGGCCCTCCAGAGAACGCTTGGCAAATACTGAAGGACCGGCCTGTAAAAGAAGATTGATAGCAGTGATGCCGCAAATGAAGACTCTTTCAGATCAGCCTTTTCTCTTCAGGATAGCGTTGGCTTCTTCCGTACCAATCCATCTGAAGGACTTCCTTCACAAAGAGCTGTCAGTGTGTGAAAAATAAGGGCACGGAGGGTGAAGGGGCAGAGGTCAGACACCGCTCTGTTGGCTGAATGGACCGTCGACGGCTGGTTTTAAAGCTTGTGTACAAGAAAAACAGGAGAGAAGAGGTCAGATGCTGGACAGGAGTAGTAGAGGTTCATATTACTCTAGTAATAATGGAATAATCTGAAGTGCTTGAAGCATTTTGCTTCAGTTATGTGGTTTATTTAAACGCAAAGTGCAATATACAGGAGGAATTAAAGTAGGACTGGACTTTTAGGGTAAATACAAACCTGAATCAGAACATTTGGTATAGTAGGAACATTCCTACACTTAAATTCTCATTTATTCATTGTGTTTTCGGCTTGGTTCCTTTATTAATCAGGGGTTGCCACAGTGGAATGAATCGCCAACTTAAACAGTACATGTTTTACGCAGTGGATGCCATCACTGGGAAACACCCATACACACTCATTCACACACATACACTACGAACAGCTTAGCTTATCCAATTCACCTATACCACATGTGTTTGGACTTGTGGGGGAAACCCACGCCAACACAGGGAGAACATGCAAACTCCACACAGAAATGCCCATTGACCTAGCTGTGAGGCGATAGCGCTACCCACTACGCCATCATGCCGCCAAATTTAAATTCTACGTTTATTTTCACTTGTATTTCATTGCAGACAATACAAGACACATTATTTAATGTGTTCCTCATTGATTTATATATATATTTATCAATTATTTAAATAAACACATTTTCCAATTTTGATTCTTGCAACACTTTTAAAAAAAATGCAAATGTACCACCTTGTAATGTTGAGTAAAGTGCCACTTTGTAATGTTGTTCTTTTTTTACAACACTTACAAGACGTTTAGGCACTGAAGACACCAAGTGATCACGTGTTTCAGGTGTAATTTTGTCCCATTCTTTCTGCAAACAAGTCTTAAGGTTTGCATCTGTAGGGGGTCTTCGTTGTCGCGTTTTGCGCTTTGAAATGTGCCACAGATTCTCTACTGGAGACAGGTCAGGACTGCAGGCGGGCCAGTCAAGTACCTGTTTCTCATTATCTGTCAACATTAGGATGTGAAAATAAAGAAATGGGGAAAAAGTAAACCCTAAACCCTTTCTGTAAACCCTAGAGATGGTTGTGCGTGAAAATCCCAGTAGTTTAGCAGTTTCTGAAATACTCAGACCAGCCCGTCTGGGAAAAAGTTGCAAATAAATTCAAGTTTAAATTGAAATGAATAGCTATTATAAAGAACATGAATCAAGTCATCAATCTCATACATTTTTTCTTTACTGTATAATTATAACATTCTTATTAAAGAGCAGCGAATGAATCTCTCATTTAGATTCTTCATTTGATTACAGTAAATAATGTTTGATTTCTTTCCTTACTTTTTATTCTCATTAAAGATAAATTTGTTGTGTTTAAAAGAAAACCTACCAAGCTTGACATGATCAGATGTTGTTGTTGTTGTTATTATTATTATTATTATTACTCTTTGAAATATGCATGGGGGTCCCTGAAAAAGAATGCAACATATTGTGCTTCAAAATCTCTATGTACTTTTCATAAACAATGGTGCCTTCACAGAAGTGCAAGTTACCTTTGCTGAGGGCTCTGAAACAACCCCAAACCATGACCTTTAGGACTTGTTGCTGGTAACAACTGGATGATGCTTTTCTTTTTGGTCTGGAGTCCACAACATTCATTTCTCCCAAAAAATACCTTATAAGTACTGATTCATCTGAGCACAGTACACGTTTCCACTGTGTGATAGTCCGTCCCAGATGCCTCTAAGCCCAGAGAAGTCGAAGACGCTTCTGGACACTGTTAATATAAGGCTTCCTTTTGGCACAGCACAGTCAAAGATCATCTAAGGCTGTATTTCTGCATTGTTTAAACATATGGATGCTAAACTTTAGGTGTGTCATTGACGCCTCACTATAATCACAACACATAGTTTTGGTAACAGCGCCACCTAGTGGTCACACGTTAACTAACTGTCAATGATGAATCTTCCAAAATGGCTAATAAATGTTGATTGTCGTAAAATTATTGTCAATCTCAGCTTATTCTTTGGGTCATGCCGAGAACATTGATACCAAATATGCCATATTTGGCTAAATGTCCTGTCCCCCATATTGATTTTGTTCGCCTAGACCGTTTGCCAAAATGTCACCAAATTTAATGCCAAACTGCATCTGAGGCTGTCTCCCTGCAATGCTTAAATATATATTTACAGCAAACATTAGGTTCTTCATGATCACCTAACACTGACAAAAACACATCAAATTTGTAACTCGGCCACCTATTGGTCAAACGTTATAAACCAATAAATCATTCATATGCTAATTGTTTTCATGATTTTCTAGTATTTTAAGTGAAACATACTTCAATTGTATTTAAAAACTCAATTATCACTTGGTCTGATTCTCCTTATTAACCTTGTTGCTTTTGGCCTTTGCTCATTCTGCCTCTGGACTGCTTTGTTCAATCTGGCTCTGAATTGCATGGTCCCTTAATTGCTGCTTGCAGTTGTGTTTACTATTATTATTATTATATGTACAATAATGATAATAATAATTATAATTATTATTATTATTGGTATTATTGTTATTAACACATTATTTAATGAGGAACAAAAACAAAGACATTGTGTCTTTCAATATGGTTGTGGTTGAGCGTTTTAGTCAACGCAATCAATCCTTTTATCCATTCCTAACAAGTAGCTTAACCCTTCACACTTGGGATGTTTTATGGATGTCCCATCCTCCGATCTGCAGATCTCAAACTGTACGCTCGTCTCCTGACCTCATTCTGACTCCCTCTTTGCATTTTTCCGAGAAGAGCTCAGAGACTTTGAGAGATGCAAGAGGGCCACAGGGGTCTGTCCAATAATCATCAATAACCTGTTTAAGGACAAGGACTTAAATGCGAGTGGATGGTGCTGTCGATTGATGGAGGAACTTTGAGGAAGGATGGGGGGGGACCATTTCCCTAAAAAGCCCTTGTGCTATTTCGAAAGTCGTTTTCCACAGGCTTTAGTAATTCATGGCCCGACTTCGGAGAGAAAAAGACACATTTATCACCTGGACAAGACATCGGTGCAGCTCGGGGGAAGAAGGATGAGGATCCCAGGTGGAGTAATGGGAGACTGTCATCCACACGAAAGAGCGTCTCTGGCTCTTTGCGTATTTGAAGACGGGTGATGTGCGAGTGAGATCTGTGTCTGGCCGATGTGTGGGAACCAAAAACAGCTGTTTTCCGAGAGCTGATGAGGCATCCATTGCTTTTAGCAGAAGCTCCTTTATCCATGAAGAGCTTTCAAGAGGAACGGTTGGAGATTAGCACCCATTGAGATGCAGCCTTCAATGTAAACAGAGGACGAATGTTTTTGAAAATAATGATAAAAAAAGAGTTTAGAAAGAGTTTATGCAGTGGCACCATATAAAGAATAAGTCAGCGTTCTTAAAAAAACATTCGTTTTTCTTAGTGTGAGGTATATTTTGATAATCTAAAGTATCATTTTACACTACAGAACCTCATGTGGAAGGGAAATTATTGGATTTTTAAAAGAGTAGTTTGTGTTCAAATGATTGGTTACGTTGACTTTCAGATTATTTTTTTCATTGGTTATCATTGTAGGTTTTGAACAATTACAGGATGAGTCAATAATAACAGAATTTTTTAATCTGGAAGTGAACTACTACTAAGAGTTCTTCATAAAGTAAATCAATCAATCAATCACTCAAACAAACCAACCATTTAATAAATTAATCAATCAAACCAACCAACCAGCCAATCAATCACATCAGATCAATTTATCAAAGAACCAATCAATCAAACCCACCAACCAACAAACTGTTTAATCAACCAATCAACCAACCAACCAATAAATAATTGACCAACCAACCAACTTAAACCATTCGAACCAATCAATCAATCAATCAATCAACCAATCAGCCAATCAACCAACCAATCAATTATTAAACCAACCAATTATTCAGTAAATGAACCAATTAATCAACAAATTAATCAAATCAACCAACCATATAATCAACCAACCAACCAATCATTTAACAACTAAACCAATCATTCGACCAATCATTCGACCAATCAATCAACCAACCAATCAATCTATCAATCATTAAGCCAACCAATCAATCATTCAAACAACCAAATGTTAAACGAACCAATCTACCAACAAACCATTCAATCAATCGTTCGTTCAATCAATCTATCAACTATGAAATCAATCAATCAATAAATCAATTACTCAATCAAGCAACCAACAATTAAACTAGCCAACCATTAAACGACCAATCAATCAACCAACCAACCAATCATCAATCAATCAACCAATCAATCAATTATTAAACGAACCAATTAATCAGTCAATAAACCAATTAATCAACAAATTAATCAAATCAACCAACCATATAATCAACAAACCAACCAACCAATCATTTAACAATTAAACCAATCATTCGACCAATCATTCGGCCAATCAACCAACCAACCAACCAATCATCAATCAACCAACCAATCAATCATTCAAACAACCAAATGTTAAACGAACCAATCTACCAACCAATCATTCAATCAACCGTTCAATCAATCAATCTATCAACTATGAAATCAATCAATCAATAAATCAAATACTCAATCAAGCAACCAACAATTAAACTAGCCAACAATTAAACAACCAATCGTTCGACCAATTAATCAACCAACCAATCATCAATCAACCAACCAACCAATCAATCAATCATTAAACCAACCAACCAATCATTCAACCAACCAATCAAATTTTAAACCAACCAACCAATCTATCAGCCAACCATTCAACTAACCAATCAATTAATCAACCAACCATTAAATCAATCAATCAATTACTCAATCAAGCAACCAAAGATATTTGTTTTTATAAGAAAGTTTAGTGCAATGGAAACGTGCTGTGGATGTTAAGGGTTCTTTGTGGAACATAGATGCCAATAAAGAACCATTACTTGTGTAAATGTTATCTAAGCATGACTGTAGTTCTGTTGTGATTAAAATCAGCATTATTGCAGCCAACAAAGGTGGATTTAGCTGTGATGGTTCTGACAGATATTAACAATTTTTGGTTCCTAAACCATCCTTATTGACTAGTTAACTGATGTATTTATTGATTCATAGATTAATTGTGTACTTTAATGATTTAATGAATGTCTTTTATGGAACAACAGACACCAGTTATACTGTAAAACTATATTAAGAGTAAATCTATCAACCCCCAATATTCTCCTCAAACTCATAATATTTGGAAGCAGCTAAACAGAACAACACGTGATTCATACATGACTATCCACCAGTCCACAGTGTTTAACATCCACCAAAACCCCAAATCAGAAGCATCCACTGGATGAACATTACATCATATAGTTAATATTCATGAGCGAAGCTTAGGAATGGCATAATCCGTCACCCACTCTCCACAAAATCTCTGCATATCTGAGTTTTTGTGCCACGTATCAAACGCACACAGGGAATCTGTATGCCAAATTCAGTTTCGCTCTCACCCTCTGAATTCTTGCGTGACCTTCACCATTTCTAGACACGCGATCTATTCCTTTGGAAGCAGATGATGTTAAATCCCATCGGGATTAGATTCATTTCTATTCAGTTATAGCTTTGGGTCTTTGCTGAGTGTCTGTTGAATGTGAAAAGCATTGTGGGGGAATGTGTGTCTACAGCAATTGTCTCTGGACGGATCAGGCCTGAGAGCCATTTAGGCCCACACTGGAGTTAAACACATTGAAATTGAGGAGGCATTGGGAAGTCACGGACAACTGCTTCCACACAGGAGGAGAAAAAGTGAAGGGTTTTGGGGATTGGGGATATTTCAAATTCTTTAAAACTATTCTTTGTTTGTTTGTTTTAAAGCCGTCTTGTCACATTCAGAGTTTTTATTTGTATTTTTAGCTAAGATAGTAGTTGGTTTGCAGCCTTTCCATGGACATTTTTTCTGGAATCTACTGAATCTACAAGAGATAAATGTCCTAATTATGCGTATATCTATAGGTATATGTATAGGGTATATCTAATGGGAATATCGGGTCTCAGTCAGCTGCTGTTTGTAGCAGAGCAGAGGCCAAAGTTAAGATTTAGAGCTTCACAGAAATCACATGCAATATTCAAATGTGATCATTGATCTTTATACTGATTTGCTAACAACAATTAAAAAAACAAAGCAAAAAAAAATAAAAAATCTTAGTGTATATATATATATATATATAACTTAATGCATTTAGCCATGTAGACAAATGGAGCATCAGAATGGGGAAGAAAGGGGATTTAAGTGACTTTAAACGTGGCATGGTTGTTGGTGCCAGATGGGCTGGTCTCAGTATTTCAGAAACTGCTGATCTCAAAGTAGATGATCTAAAAAAAATAGGTGCCCTTTAAATGAACAATCTACAGTAGATATTTGTTTTTATGAGAATGTTTAGTGCAATAGAAACGTGCTGTGGATGTTAAGGTTTCTTTGTGGAACCATAGATGCCAATAAAGATGGGCTGGTCTCGGTATTTCAGAAACTGCTGATCTACTGGGGTTTTCACGCACAACCATCTCTAGGGTTTACAGAGAATGGTCCTACAAGAGGAAATATCCAGTGAGCGGCAGTTCTGGGGGCGCAGATACCTTGTTGATGCCAGAGGTCAGAGGAGAATGGCCAGACTG
>CAIGQQ010028549.1:137766-150356 GCA_903798035.1 Danio albolineatus | reverse complement strand
AACACCTCAAAAGCATTGTTCATCTGCAGAAAGGAGCATAATTGGGCAGAAACAACTTTTTCTAGTATTTTAGACATAAATGGAAGATTTGAAATAGGCCTATAATTAGCTAAGTTGCAGGGGTCCAGTTGTGGTTTCTTAATAATAGGCTTAATAACAGCGAGCTTGAAAGAGTTTGGAACATGTCCTAATGACAAAGAAGAGTTGATAACGTTAAGAAGAGGTTCTCCTATTACAGGTAGCAATTCTTTCAGTAATTTTGTTGGAATTGGGTCTAGCATACTCGTAGCTGGTTTAGAACTATTTATAATTTTGTCTAGCTCTTCCTGTTCTATGTTCTTGAAGCACTGTAGGCTAATTTGGTTCAGTGGAATGTTTACTGGATCTGAAGTATAAGGCTGTGCAGAGATTTTAACATCTATTTTTTGTCTAAAGCCTTCTATTTTATCACTGATTTAAAGTAGTTTAATGTCCATCACACTTGAATAGGTACACAGCACTTGTGTGTATGTGTGTGTGTGTGTGTGTTTTCTCATCATTGACGCACACAAATCTCACTGGCATTAGACGGAAAGCAAAGCATGCGATCTTTCTCTCTACCTGAACAGAATGAAACTTCAGTCAATAGACTCAAAGTACGCAGACCTAAGCTGCGTTCTGATTGGCTGCCTGTACTCATGATCAGCGCATGATCGAGTGCGAGCTCTATAGGAGTCCGCTAGCGATGTCACAGCCTGCATGCGTGAGAAGAGAGCACAGCTTGTGTCCAGCTATGGGCTCAGCTCACCAACCTCTTTTACAGCCGCCCCTACATTTGCGGTGTAAATGTACAGTTATCCTGGGCCGTTTTTAGTCCGTTGTAGAGTTATCCTCTGGAATAGCAGGCAGAGTGATAAGACGAGCCACGGGTCTATGATATTGTTTGTTTTTTACATTCTATCCTTGCTGAACAAACACAACCATCCAATCCGAGGTATGTGGTAACAACTTTGCCGACAGGCCACAGGGCTCGAGGAAGTTGGTGATCTATTATCATCACGACTGTTCCAGGTGTAAGGTTGCTGGTGTCTGTCATCCATTTTTGACGTTACAGGGTAGGCAAGTAATTCTTAATAAAACTTGTCCAGAACTGGTTGGCCAAGACCTGTGAGTGCTGCCATCTTTTCCGACTAAGGATCTCAGATTCTGGGTAAATGACTTGTGGTAGTGACACATCTGGCCGTCCCATCAACAGGTAGTTCGGAGTCACAGGATCTGCATCAGCCAGGTCAGAAGAAACATAACCCAGTGGCTTTGCATTGAGTATGGCCTCAACCTCTATAAGGAGTGTTCTGAGCACTTCCTCTGTGAGAGTTTGTGGTCCTATTATGGTGCGTAGGGGCTGCTTTGACTGAGCGGATTTGGAACTAGATTTTCTGTTTTGCTAACTGGGCTTGGAGATTGGGACTCATGGCCGTAAATGCAGTCTGTAACTCTTTATCCCCTCCTCGTAAATTGGTGCCCTGATCTGCCAGTATTTGCAAGGGAGTTCCGCGTCGAGCAATCATGCGTCTGAGAGACATTAGAAAGGAGTCTGTGTCCATGTTGCCCAAAATATCTAAGTGCACACAGCGTGTTGTCATACACTTGAAAATAATCCCCCATTTCTTTTCATTGCTCCTTCCTCGTTTTTACCAGCAATGGACCAAAGCAATCTACTCCCGTGGAAAAGAAAGGCGGTTTCATGAGACGAAATCTGGCTGGAGGGAGTTCTGCCATCTTTGGGATTTTGGGCTTTGCTCTCCACCTTTGACATTTGACACAGGAACGTTGATGGCGCCGTATTGCTTCTCCTCCTTTGAAAATCCAGTAATGCCTTCGCATTTCAGCAAAGACCCTTTCTGGACCAGGGTGACCGAGTTTGGCATCATACTGTTTTATGATGAGTCAGGTGATTGGGTGATTTGGGTCCAGGACTATGGGATGTACAGTACTGTAACACAAGTGCTGGGCTTGCCGTAATCGTCCTCCAACTCGGGTAAGTGCAACTATTTGATCTAACTCAGGTGATAGTGAAAGTAAATGACTGGACATTGGGATTGGCTTACCAACTGTAAGAGCATGATACTCTGAGGGGAAACTGTCTGTTTGGACTCGCCTTAGTAAATCTTTTTCAGCTTGTCTGTACTGTATGGCTTCTGGGTCACTGGTTTCCCCTGCCACCCCATGTAAAGATCTACAAGTGGCCTCCAGGAGTTCCTCAAAGGTGGAGAATTGGTTAACATCTGGCAGTGATGATCCTGAATCATCCAAAGTAAGACCACAAAACTTTGTGTTACGGAGCTCAGTCAGGTCCGCATTGAGTCCTACAGTAGGGCTTTCTGGACATCTTTCAGGTTGTAGGTAGAGGAAATCTGGCCCTTTACTCCATCTGTTAGGTTGGGACAGTTCCAGCAAGGATTTGCCACGTGTGATGTCGTCTGCAACATTGTTTCCTGAATCTACAAACCGTCAGCAGTGAGCTCTTGTATTTCAGTTATTCTAGTCCCCACAAAAACTTTAAATCTGCAGGATTCTGATTTGATCCAGGTGAGCACAGTTGTTGAGTCGCTCCATAAGAATGTGTCTTTGATCTTAAGTGACAGCTCATTGTGAAGCAGCTTGGCTAACTGTGCTCCAGTGAGAGCGGCACACAGTTTAAGCCTGGGTACTGATTGTTGCCTTTTGGGTGAAACTCTAGATCTTGCATGAATGAATGTCAGCTCAACCTGCCCTTGGTGTTCAGTACGGAGGTATGCTACTGACCCGTAAGCTTCTGCAGAGACATCACAGTAGATATGGAGCTCTCGTTCTGCCTCTGGAACATCTAGTGTGGCCGATACATAACAACGAGGCATGGTGATTTGTGGAAGATGATTCAGTTCAGCTTCCCAATTTTGCCAGGCCTGCAACAGTTCTGATGGAAGAAGAGGGTCATCCCATTCTCGTTCTCTAGCCCACAGTTGACGTACAAGGATTTTGGTCCTTGTTGTGAGGGGTATGATGTAGCCTAGTGGGTCATATTGACTGGCAAGGACACGATAGATATTCCTTATTGTTGTCTTCTGGTAGGGCAGAGGGCGATGACGGTAATGCAGGGTGTCTGGTGCACAGTGCCAGCTAAGTCCCAGTGTCATTTCATGGGGGTCTGCCTGACTTTGAGAAATCCACAGCTCAGTATTCTCTGACCTGGCCTCTTTAGGGAGATGGCTGACCACTGTGGCCTCATTGCTTGCCCACTGACGGATTTCGAAACCACCTGAAGCCAGTATGGACCTTAAACCATCAATTAGTTCACAGGCTTCAACTGCAGATGAAGTGCTCTGCAGGCAGTTGTCGACATAAAAGGAATGTTCAACTGACTGTCGTAGCTTGTCAACTTGCTGGCAATGACTGAAAATGTGTCATTGAACTGCAAATGTTGCGCAACAGGGACTACAGGTTGTGCCGAATGGAAGGACTTGCCACTCGTATACATCAGGTGGATTTTCAGGTTTTAGGTCCCGCCACAAGAATCGCAGAAGGTGTTTATCTTTGGGGAGCAGATGGACCTGGTGAAACATCCCTTTAATGTCTCCACTGATGGCAACTTGATGTTCTCTGAAGCGAATTAACACTCCAAGGAGAGTGGGGCCTAATGTTGGTCCTGGCAACAGCTGCGTGTTCAGATTTTCGCCATTGTATGTGTAAGAGCAGTTGAACACCACTCTGTGCTTTCCATTATGTGTCACAATGTGGTGGGGCAGATACCATGACTCTGTAGATTGGGCTGCTTCTTGAGGTGGAATTTTAGTGGCATAACCAGCATTCTCCAGTTTTTGAATTTCCTCTTGATACTTGAGGGCTAATGGTGGGTCCTTTGTTAGACGGCGTTCAAAATGGCACATCACAGCCTCTTTTGGAGCATTCAGTAAAGTCATTGGTTTGACTCTTAAAAGTGGAATGGCATATCTGTCAATTCCATCAACTTTCACCTGCACTGTCTGTGTCTCAAGCATGTTCAAGGCTTCCTGATCTTGTTGTGACCTTACTACACTTTTTTCACTTCGGTACGGCAGGATGTCCATCTGCCATAATTTTTTAACGTGACGATATAGTTCTGCAGATTGGGAACAATTGGATGTGAACAGGCACTGTGAAATTGGGAGTTGTTCTTGAACATGTTTGGAGGGGCCTTGCAAAGCCCAGCCAAGGCGAGTTCTGACTGCTGCTGGACCCCCAGGTGGACCCAACAACACTGGTTCAGTTGGTGTGATGAGCTCAGTGTGATCTGAACCACTGAGCAACAGGGGACAAACTTTGTGGATGTGGGGTATGGGAACGCCCCTGAGGTGTCTGTACTTTTTCTGCAAGGTACTCACTGGATATGTGTATTCTGCTAATCCGAACTGCTCTGCGGTAAAGGCTCCCTGAATGACATATCTCTTTAAGGGGGTTGCTTAGAGTGGATATACAGAATGATACAGATGTGCCATGTAACGTCCTGATATCTTGGTGTATGGTCCGTAAGTTCAACTGTTCTGGTTTGCCCTTTAAACCAAGGTAATGTGCAGCGGTGGCAAGCAGAATGGTGCGTTCTGAGCCATCATCAAGTATTGCAAAAGTGTCTAGAGCTTTCTGTTGATAATGTAGTGTAACCTTAACAACCTTTAGAAAGACATTGCCACCACAGCGTGGCTGGTCTAGGTGCAGAGTCTCTGCAGTTGAGTTATATAAACTACTGCTTTGGCGTCTTGAGCTTTCCTTTGGTTGATGTCGTGGAGCACGGAAAGATGCTTGGCTTGACACAGGTGGCAAGACCTCTGAAGGTCACAGTCTTTCGCCATGTGTAAACGTGCACATTTCCAGCATCGTTTATTTTCTTTGATCCAGCCCACAATTTCCTCTTTAGTTAATGCATTAAAGGCAGAACACTGGCTGAGGTAATGTTCCGCATTGCAGTATGGACAAACGGGTTTGTGCCTATTAGGGGCTTTGTGCTGACCTACAGTGGGTTTGGTTACCTGTTCTGTAGTCTGTCTTTGGTCAACACCATGCAGTATGCTGGTTTGCCTGGTTTGTGGTCGGGTGACTGCTCTTTGATCTCGATTTAGGGTTCTGGCAGTATCAGTTGGGTCAAATTCTAAGCAGTTTGCTTCTAGCTGCAGCCAGTCAACAAACTCAAGGAGAGAAAACATAGCCTTATCTGGGTTTCTCTTGAGGTAATACCTCCTGAATTGAGTTTGTTGTGAATGAGGGAGACGGTTCAACAGTCGTTTAACATTTGACCCACTGTGCAGTTCCTCAACATCATCATCCTTAAGGATTTAAGCATGTCGACTATTGCTTGGACTCTGAGAGAAAACTCGTCGAATGCCCGCTCATCACTAGCAAGAATAGGTGGTAGGTTCTCCAAAGTCTCTATTTCTCTTAGCACAAACTGGTTGGGCCTGCCATACCTTCTGTCAAGGGCTTGCGGGGCATTTGTGTAAGGAGTGACTGATTCTGCATGTGCTAACACTAGTCTGTGAGCATTAGGTACCTTCACATGCTTCAGGAGGATTGAGTACTAATAATGCTCTGGTATTTGGGGTGGAGCAAATTATCCAAAGCCATCCTAAGTTCGACATACTGGGCTCTGTCCTCTTTGTAAAAATCTGGAAAGGTGGGTCCTTCCACTGGTGGACTCCAGTAGGAGGGAGGAGGAGGTGCATAGGGTACAGTGTTACCCCTAAACTGAGATGTTGAAGCTTGATATGAAGTTTGTTGCATTGGCTCAGTCTCTGAAATCAACCGGCTGTGTATTGGATGGACATCTGTAGGTGGTACGTTATAGAAATGTGGCTAGATGGTTTCAATTGGTCGCTGTCCAGGGAGAGGAGGCAGTGGTTTAGTCCATGGCTCTGCTTGGTTGTGCAGATGGGTTCTAATTGGTTCTGATGGAGAGCTGCTATATGGTGTGGCATACTGGTGCGGCGTTAAGGTGGTTTCTCTGCTCACAGGTGGAGGTGACTGGAAATAGTTATCTCTAAGGTGGGTTTTCCTCAGCGCGTGAGATGGTTCTTCCACAGTTGGGGGTTTATTAGGCATTGGCCAGGGAGGAGACCGGAATCGAACAACATCAGGGCTTACTTCAGATGTCGGCTGTCCCTTCTCCACTGATTGCAGGATTCGGGTCCGAGGTGTCTGATGCCGTGATGATGCTCGTGAGGAGGGGGTGGATGCTTGAAGGCTACTGTGTAACAGGACTTTCTCTAAGAGCTCTGTTTGGCACCTCGCAGTCTCACTTTGCTGTTTTGTAATCTCCATCATCTGCTGCATAAAGTCCTTTGATGAACCAGCAGTTCCACCTGGTTGACTTGACGTGATGGGGGTTGAGGTCATTATGGCTTTTTTTTTAGGTCCAACTGCCTGGCTAGATGGATTTCCAGCATAATTGGACGCAGGACGCAGTTTAAATATTTTCCACTTGGCTATGTATTAATTAACAGTCATTTAAACAACTTTACCAAAGCCTCTGTACTTGACAGGTGGTCTCACGCATCCACCATGTTTGTACAAGTTACAAGATATTGACAACACAGTTTTGATCTACATCCAACTCAGACTTAAGTGTCTGCTCCTGTATTAGATTCATCTACATTGCATCACTGCCGAATCAGTGTCCACTCCTACAGGACCCGTATCTACACTGGAACGTGATAATACACGCCTGTCAATCATCACAGGTAGGCATGGGAGAACTGTATCTTGATGCAGCAGTGTGGTTTTCCCTGCCCACCAATATTAAATGACCTGTGAGTTTTATCATGTCTCAGTATTAATGGGACGATTTGGGTTCTAGATAAAAAAAAAATAGACTTGTGTTTATATGTCTGTGCACTAGGGTTGGGTATCATTTGGGGTTATTTCGATACCAGTGCTAAATCAATCCTTTTAAAACCATACCGGTGCCTAAACGGTTAATATAGTTCTTTTGATCATTTGTTTGTTAGCATGAATGCAAGATTTGCATTATGCAATTAACATTACATTAGCTTACTACTAACCTGTGGAAAGGCTGTCATCAAAATCAGGGAACAGCTTTTTTTCTAGGGTAAGGTCTTGGGACTACATTTACATGGACATCAGTAATCTAATGATTTCCCCTAATCTGAATAAGACAGTAATATGATTACGGTGTTTATGTTTACATGAGTTGCTTTTTGAATGTTCCTTTCATGATCCCATTTTACATGTTAAAGCACATAGACTGATTAACATCATTGCATCACCAGCCTATCCACGTTTCCTCCAGAGTTTCATGTAATTTCAGGTGTTTCATTTTTAAACTTTCAGCTTTAACTGCAGCTCCACACTTTCACTTTTATTCAGCAACATATTGTTCTGTATTGAGGTATTGAATGAGAATATGATGTAAGGACTGGTGGAAGAGTGTTGTTTTAATGGAATTTGATGCAGCACATTGAATGGAAAGAAAAAAACAGTGCAGTGATGCAATGTAAATTGGGCTTCTATGGAATGGACACTGCTGCAACAGAAATGCAATGTGGATGCGGCTCCTGTGGGAGAGCACACTGCTGCGGCAGTAATGCAAAGTAGATGGGACTCCCTAGGAGAGCAAACACTGCTTCGGCATTGATGCAATGTAGATACTCATCCTGTGGAAGTGGACACTGCTTCGTCAGCCTGTTGTATGAGCTGTAGTGAGTAGGAAGGATGTATAAGTAGTAAAATTTAGATATGGAAGTTTATGCAATATATGTGTGGGTTCAAGCGAGTACCTACTATGATCTACTATGATGCAGTGTGTATGTTGATTCTTGTTGGAACAGTCACTCTTGGGGCAGTTATCTACGATGCCTGTTTATGTGGGCTCCGGCAGGAGCAGATACTGCTGAGGTAGTGATCTATAATTATGCAATCTATATGTGAGGTCCTGCAGTCACTGCTGAGCCAATAATCTACAGTCATGTGATCTGTACTGTATGCATGATCGTGTGTGAGCAATTGCAGTGATCTACAGTGATACAGGGTCAATGTGTGCTTCTGTGGGAGCTGACACTGCTGTGGCAGTGATCTATAGTGATGCAATGTATATATAGGCTCCTAAAAGAGCTGTCAATGCTGAGGCGGTGATCTGCAATGAAGAAATTTATTTGTGGTCTCCTCTGGGAGCTATGAGTACACTGTAGCAGTGATCTGCAATGGTGGAATGTACTTGTGGGGTCCTATCGGAGCAGTCACTGCTTTGACAGTAATCGATAATAGTACAATGTTTATGTGGATTCCAACGAGAGCTGTCACTGCTGAGGCAGTGGTCTACAATGATGCATGCTTATGCTGCTGCAGTAATCTACAATGTGCTGAGGCACAGTGATCTACAATGATGTAATGTATTTGTGAGCTCCTATGGGAGCCGTCACTGCTGTGGCAGTGATCTACAATGATGCATGTTTACATGGGCTCCTACGGGAGCCATCATTTCTGTGGCAGTGATCTAAAATGAATCAAGTGTATATGTGGGCTTCTGTGGGAGACCCACATATACACATATACACTGCTGAGGCAGTGATCTACAATGATGTAATGTATCTGATGCGACAGTAAATTACAAAGATGCAATGTATATATGAGCTCCAGCGGGTGCTGCTATTGCTGTGATAGTGGTCCAAAATATATGTGTGCTCAAACTGAGGCTGTTGTGAGAGTAGTGCAGTGTACATGTAGGCTCTTGTGGGGACTGTTGCTTCTGTGGTGATCTACTGTGATGCGTTTAGTATAGACCTCTTGCTAGAACTGAGACTACTGCGGCTGAATATGCTCTAGAGGGTGTGTTTACCATTTGGCAGTGATGCAATGTATTTACTGGCTCAATAAAGAGCAGTCATTGCTGTGGCAGAAATGTATGATGATGCCATGTATATGTGGCCTCCAGCAAGAGATGCAGCAGAGATTCAATATAGATGTTTGAGTGGCTTCTCCTGGGGCGAAGATCTGCTGTGATGCAATGTAGATGTGGGCTTCTGCAGGAGTGATTACTGCTGTGAGAGTAATCTGCAGTTATTTAATTTATATGTTGACTCTAACAGTAGTGGTTACTGCTGTGGTAGGGACTATAATGTAATTGTAATGAAATGTAGAAATGAAAGTGTAAGAGCTCAAGGAAGAGCAGTCATTGCCACAGCAGTTGAGCAATAGGGATGCACTTCAAGCGAGACTGGTGTTGTAGTTAGTAGAGATGATGTACCAGTAGTGAATGTATAAAAGAAGGTGTATAATGCAAAAGTAATGCAATGGGGAAGTGAATCATGGAAAAGTGGTCGCTGTGGCAGTAGTGGTGCAATAGCAGTCAGAAACAGAGGCCGTTATGAGCTGCAGTGGGCGTAGTTACAGTTACAGCAGTGAGTAGGAAACCAATATGGAATGTAGACATAGAAGTTTATAGGTGAATGAGAGAGAGTGGCTTGTGGCACTAACAGAGGATGGATATTGGGACCATGTGAGGAGGGGAAGTGGAGTGTGGGGCTGTGAGCCATTGAAGAAAAGAGGGCTGAGTAAGAGTCAGCTGGTAGCGGAGTTGAGCTCACACTATCTGGGTGGCTTGTGGAGCCACAGGTTAGGGTAATGTTGGGAGGGGTTGCAGCCTGGGATCTTATGAATATGGCATGAGGGAGGAGAGGGGAATGATGGGTAGATGCTATCGGGTCAACTCCAGTTGCAGGCAATAAAGTGAATGGCAAGCATTGGGGCATTCAAAGCTACCATTGGCAACCACACAATGGAACTGGATGGAGAAGCTGTTGGCTAAGGGTAGGGGAGAGGGTAAGGAGTTGAAATAACAGGGTACTGACGGTGCATTTCCACTAATATAGTTGGGTATGGGGGAGAGAGCATTCCCAATTAAATCCTATGGACATTGAGTTTAATGGTAGTACTAAGTACAATTTTTGGTAGTACAGAACTAAAAGGGATGCAAAGAGAGCATTGAGAGTAGCCAAGGTTTTGAAGGGAATTCCTTGATTATATCAAGTGAAAAAATACCAGGCAACAACCAATCACTGTGACAATGGGCTATATGCTTAGCTAGTGTTTTTCAGCTGATCTACTTTTTCAAGTTAGAGGAGACTCTACTAACAGCTGACTCATACTGCTGTTTACAACATGCCTATACAAGGAATATGGCTGCCGTAGATCAGCAGCATGGACAGCTGCATCAACTAGCTCTACAGCGGATTGCTGAGTTAATGGATGGCCCAAATATAACAAGTGGAGATCAGAAGGCCTTTAGACTTTTTGCCCTTAAAGCTCGTTCTCTGGTTGGCATGCTGGATCAGTTAGGCAGAAATGGCTCCTTTGAGTTACAGTGTGAATCTCATGTGTCTCTCATGTGCTTGGGAAGCTTCCACGTGACTTAAGATCAGGGTTTCTGAAAAAGGCTGTCAGATTTTAAAACTGGAAAAATCAGGTTATGTTAGGAAACTGCCACCAAACGCTGTGACAAATACTCCTTGCTCCTGGTACATCCCGCACCAAATAGTGGAACACAATGGCAAAAATTGCATAGTTTTCAACTGTTCATTCCAGTATCATGGACATAACCTCAACGATCTTCTGCTCAAAGGGGTTCATGGACAGAGTCAAAAATTAACTGGCAGATGGAGGTTTCGAACTAAGACAGTGGTCCAGCAATGTTCCTTCCACCATAAAGCACCTGCCCCTTGAATCTATATCAAGCAGTGCAGAACTCTGGATATCGCAAGGCCAATCAGACATTCAGGAATCCACATTAGTGCTCCTCTGGAATCATCAGTTGTATACAATCTGCTACAAATATCGTGCCGAAGATGGTAGAGAGACTACCATGCGTAACATATATATAATACTGGCCAGTCAGTATGACCTGTTGGGTTACCTCATCCCTTACACCACTCATGATCATTGTAGGTCAAGATCATTGTAGAACAACTGTTGGATAAAAAACGGGATTGGGATGATCCACATTTGCCAACAGATTTGCTACAAACCTGGACTGAGTGGGAGGCAGAGTTACCAGCTCTACAAAACATTGTCCTTCCTCAATGTTATTGTAGTGCCAACAAAGACACAGAAATGAGCTTAAGAGATACACGTTTTCTGTGATGCCTATGAACATACTTATGGCTCCATAGCATATATTCGAATGGAGGACCAGTATGGGCAAGTAGAGGTGGTTTTCCTAACTACTAGATCTCGTGTAGCACCAAAAATACAACAATCTATCCCCAGACTGGAATTGTGCACTGCACTGACTGGAGCTCAACTCTCCAAAGTACTTTTAACTAAATTTAACCTGCCCATTTGCCACACAATCTTGCGGACTGACTCCACTACAGTCCTGACATGGTTAAAATCTGAATCATGCCTATTTAAAGTATTTGTTAGTACATGGATTGCAGAGATTCAGGAGCTCACAGAGAAACACTCTTGGCGCTATGTACCCTCCACATGGAATCCAGCTAATGACATCACTCGAGGAGAGGCTCTACAAGCTCAACTCAGAGAGTTGCTGGTACCAAGGACCACGCTTCCTAAAAAATCTGCCCAATCAGTGGCATGAATGTCCCAGTCCTGAGGAAATAGACAGTGATGAACTAAGCAATACTTGTACCCATGCCTGGTACATGCCTTCTTCGCAGTATCAGATTTCAGCCAGTTTAAGACCCTGGAGGAACTAATCGAATTCACAGCTCTTCAAGGGACAGCCAATGGTAAACCCAAAGCCAGTGACTACAGATGTGCTGAGATTGATGTCTTGCAGAAATCACAGCAAGAATCCTTCCCATCAGACCTGACACAGTTAATGACGGGTAAATCACTTACCGGCAATAGCAAACTAAGAGCCCTGATGCCCGAACATGATGTAGAAATGAGTCTAATCAGAGTTGGTGGATGTCTACGACATAGTCCCTATTTGGAACCTGATAATATACTGAACATACTGGATCCTGTGTGGGAGAGAGGCCATCAAGCACTTGCAGAGAGAATGTGTACATCGTCAGAAATGAAGGAAGAAACCAGAAGTGCCTAGAACAGCAGACCTTCCTCCGGCAAGATTACGCCTCTTTAAGCCCGCCTTCCACTCTATCAGCATGGACTGCTTTGGGCCCTATACTGTCAAAACAGGTCGATGCAATGAGAAGAAATGGGGAATAATATTTAAATGCCTTACAACTAGAGCAGTGTACATTGATATAAATTTGAAGGATTTTGAATTCCAAACCATTGGGATATACCTCGTCTGATGGTTCGGACTCTAACCCCATTACGCTAAACCAGGGGTGTCCAAACTATCAGTTTAGTGGCGGCCCGCGAGGCTTTTTATAAATATTAATAGAATCTGGCCCGCTGTAGAAAAATAGATATAATTCAATAAATAACCACCGGGTGTCGCTATTACGCGCCTTCAATTACACCACACTGAAGTAAACATAATTGATATCCACGTTTTGGGGAGCCATGGCGCAACCAAGAAGAAGGAAAATCCACAGTGAGTGCGGGAAATGTCCGAGTTTTACAAGAGTTTGGATTCATCCAAATTTCCCTTGATGAAA
>CAIGQQ010028549.1:125649-137366 GCA_903798035.1 Danio albolineatus | reverse complement strand
ATTTTGTCAGGTCGTTGGTTACAGGTTTCCGGCTTTTTTTCACAATAATAATTTTAGTGTTCAAAAGAAGAAAGAAACTCAAACAGCTTTGGTATAAGTGAAGAGTGGGTGAATATTCTGTCATTTAGTATTGGCTGAACTATGAATAAATTCATATATATTTTTATTTTAAATCTCTTACTGTCTAATAGTTAAGAAGCAACATCGAAATTACTGTTGGACATTTATTGTTTAAAAATAAATACCCAAAATGGGCATTTAAAATTACAGATATATTTTGATAAATGTATGTGGTTTACAGATAAAAAATATGGCTAATTTCATTTGTGAAACTCAAGATGGAGAAGTTATTTTTAAAAATGCTATCAAAATGTATGAGCTGGGTGACTATTTAAAGTCGGGATAAATAAAAAATAAGTTAATTGCTATTAAAATTTATGAACTGGGTGACTTAAGTATTTCAAGTTGGGAGAAATTAAAACAATTAAGTTAATTGCTATTTAAATGTAAGTTGGGAGAAATTAAAACAATGAAGTTAATTGCTATTAAAATGTATGAGCTGGGTAACTTGGGTATTTTAAGTTAGTAGAAGTATCTTGCATGAGTGCAACAAACTCAAAACTTGATGTTCTGTTTACTTAAAATAGAAAAATTCATAACTTAAAAAAATTGAAGTAACTGATTTTTTTTTGAAGTAACTGATTTTTTGAGTTTAGCCAACTTGTTCGGGTTTACAGTGCAGAGGAAGGACAGCCAAAGTTCAGGTGGGAAAAAAGACTAACACCCAACCAATTGCACACCTCACAGAATTACTTGCCATTCCTGATTAAAGTAACTGTAAATCTCACAATAGTATAAAGTATTTTTGTGTGTGTACATATTTCCTACATAAATATGGGAGTGGCTGTAAAAAAAGCTGTGGCTTATAAGTGCAATTCTAACCACTGTCTCTTGTGCTTTCTGACGAGGCATCCACACACACCAGACCACTTTACCTGAGACAATCAACGTCCAGGATCCCCCGCCCAAACAGATTTTCAGTTTTAGTGTAGTGGAACATGTAGATGGACACTAAAGTTGGCAGTGAATAGTTCATGGACTGTTTTTCTTCACTGTTTTTCATCTGTTGCCACAAGTGTTGTGCGTGAATGCAGAAGTAAGTTGCAAATAACAAGAGTTATTCTGTTCTGTGAGAAGTTATAATGACTGTGACCATTCATATTTTATTACTTCTATATATCCATATATCCACATGTCGTGTGTATTAGAGGTACATTTATGTTTATTAGCCCATGTTATCTTACTATTTGAAGTGTTGAAGTGTAACCAAATCCTTTGTTGTAAACAATCTGCTAGGGGCATGCGCTGTACATGTGCTGTACAATCTGCGCTCTGTTAACAAGGTGTCAAGTCACATCCATGCATAATAGAGCATAGTGAAGTAGCAGCTTGTCCCATTTTTGCCCACAATCATTTGCACAATATTTCATTATCAAGCTCAATGCTTTGTGTTGTGTTACTGACTATATTTTTTACTAATGTAACTTCTTTAATTATTGTTATGTGTATTCATATTCATTTAATCGTTTTTCATTTTTTAGAAAAACCACAACACAAGTATCATAATACTTATCATAGTCTGTTGAGTGATGACAATAAATGGGTAGTTCCCTCAAATGTTAATCTTCGCCTCATCTCTTAGCGGATAGTCTTTGGCGGGTCAGCAATCAGAACGGGCAGCTAAAAAATCTTTGGTAAAGAGCGCCAAAAAGCCAACCATTTTTTTCAATTACCAAAACAAAGAATTTTTTTAGGTGAACTTGCTCAGATTAATTGTTTACCTAAAGAAAAATGTGTATTAGTAAAGTAAACATTGTAAATTTTTATTTAACACAGACTTTAAAGTCAATCAATTTAATATTTATTTGTCAAGTGATAATCTGAACCCATGATTTTAGATATGTCTTGAGTACTCAGAAAATAATTATGCCCATTTTTTTTTACTGCTGTAAGAACTACCCTATTTAAAAGTGATATTGAATTCAGACTTAGCTTGCTGGCCAAACTGTAAGCATTGATCTACTGATCTAACTGTGCCTATTGATCAGTACTTTCTTGTAGTGTCGTTGATTTTGCAGAGAGAAATACAGAAACGTTTGAACAGACATTAACAGACATTTCAATTTCAACTGAACAGAGTACAGACTTCCCCAAGAGAACCATTAAAATTGTCCCATCACCACAGAGCTGTTTATAAATGTCACTTTCATCTAACCTTGAAACACAAACACACAGGCGTACATCTAACAGAGGAAAACCTTGAAATAAAACAAAGAAGAGATTAAATGAAAGTCTGACTGGTCTGGCCTTGGTGAATGCTGTGTCTGCTATTTTTCAACCCAATGTAATATCCCGAGCAGTTTGCTGTGCTAAGAGCCCTCCCCTAGTCTATAGCTGTATTTCGGGGGCAGATGACTTATTCCAGGTCCATCCTGCCATTAATATCATCATATAAGCACCCCCACATATCGAAATGGTTGCTGTGACAAGCCACCAGGTGACAAAGCGAGTCAGAGGAGTGGAACAGATTGCAATGTGGTGGCTGCTCCTCTCGGCACCATTACCCCCACCCTTCTTCAAGCCCTGGGTCCTGCTCTTATAAGCCAAGTCTCAGTTCCCTGCTATTGCTACTGATATTGCCTTGCCATTACATCAGTCACAGCAGCTGCCCCTTAAGGATCCACAGAGCGACACGTGGGAGGAAAAGGTATTTCACTCCTCATGTCAGAACCTGCTCCCTCTCTGTTTAAAACTTCCCATCTGAGCTCAGAGATAGAAATAAAACAAACTCAAACTCAAAAGAGCACCATTTACTTTGTTACTTTGGGGTATTTTTGTACTGTACATGCTGTCATTATCAATAGATAGGTAACCATATATACAGTACTTTTGATTTCATCCCGTTTGTACTGTGAACGCAAATACCTCTTTTTTTAGAGCCCAGACTGCTCACATAACTAAAAGAAAACAATGACTTTAAAAGAGCATCACTAGAATGTTAAAAACCACTTCCAGAGGAAACAAGTGAATGGGAACCATATTAATGAAGGTCAGTGTTAATAAAATTGTTGTATAAAATTATCAAACAAGATTTTAAATATTTACCCTCATTATTTTTACAAATCATTATGTTATTTAGTCCTATAATAAAGGTCTGTTGAACGCTTGATTCTGATTGGCTGATGAACATTCTAAGTGCAGTTATAATAAGCAGTATAATTAGACCCAATCCCAATTCTATTTTTGTACCCCTACCCCTTGCCCTTCCCCTTGGCCCTTGAAACAGAGTGTGAAGTGGAAGGGCTTCAAAATTTACCCCTAAGAAATGGGACAGCAATACAGCACCTGCACGTCATCCTATGCCATCTCTTTTTTTCATATGAGATCAGATGATCACGACTGCTGTAGTTTTTCCAGTTGCATTATTTTTTTGGTATTTATCCTCAGGAAATCACTGAAGACAATGATATTATGTTATCATAATGATATAATGTGGCAATAAGATCATAACTGTACTATGCATTTACACCGTGGTCATATTCATCAATGTAACACAAAAACAAAAGTAACATTATACCAAACACTGTAAAAAGCTCATTCCCAGCCACTAGACTTTTCTGACAGGGTATTCCAGTGTCAGATGTGAAAGTATGTTGCAGGACTGCAATACAGGAGTTAATGTTATGGATTATATATAGTGAAATTTAGCATTTTTTTAAAACCATGATGGTATAACACAAACGCAGTTATGAATGTATTAAAACATATGCTTGTTTGTTGTAAATAATTATAATAATGACAAAAAATACAAAATCGTGCATCTTCTGACTTCCATTTGCAGCCATGCTGTCGTTGTAGCTGGTGTATTCTGGGAAATTTTCTTACCCCTTGGTTTCGAGTGTGGTCCTGAAAAATCTCTCTTTTCGAGGGGTATCTAGCCCTTCCCCTTAGCCCTACACCCTCAAGCTAAAGAAAATTGGTAAGGGGAAGGGCTAAGGGGTGGAATTGGGATTGGGCCTTAGTCTGACATGAATTTTTCCTCACATGATAATAAATAACAAATAAAATATTTTAGTAAAACAATTTATGTTGAAATTGCTTTTGTCCTGAATACTAAGAAAAAAACAACGTATGGCAACCAAACATTAACAGTAATTAAATAATCTGCGTTTTCTGGGTTGAAATTTTGTATTAATGAATAAATATGATGAGTCAGTGCTCATGACATTTGAATTTTGCACATGGTGCAAACATTTAGCATATTCTGTTAATTTTCCTTTTGAAATACAAAACCACCGAAGAGTGAAAAGGCTTGCTTTTCCACATATCCTGCTCGCTCATTCTTGCTGAGGGCACATGCCTGTGAGATTGATGTAGTTGGCAAAAGCGTTGCCATGGTGCTACCTGACGATGAGGAATGAACTGTAAAGTGAACACAGGGGGTGCAGAGAGAGGAGGTGAGTAAAAGAAGAGAGAACACATATAATTCAGGCAATAGAGAGTATTGTTTTGACAAAGCCACAAACTCCTTCTGCAGAATTAAATCACAGTGCTTTCTCACAGATATTATACTGAATTATTTATGTTCTCTTAATGTCTGCCCCGCCTCTAATAAAGTTACAGCAGCTGCTAATCTGCAATTTCATGAGGTCAGCATTAAGCTAGGGATTCTGGGCAAATATTAAATACATATTGTCTTAAGATGTAACTTTTTTTTTTTTAATTGATGTTATTAATGCACTAGATACAATTTCAACAAATGCCAAATCAGTACATTATTGACCCTAGACATTAGACTATTATTGATATAGAGACATTAAGTTTGCACACTAAAATACAATTTTTAAAAACAAATAGCTACCCCTAGATACACTTAATTTAACACACTGAACACAATTGTAAGTTGTAAGTGCTATACAGAATTTTATTTTCATATAAAAAAAGTCCCTCTACAATAATTTTGGGAAACCCCATCACTGCTTTTTCTGCCATCTGGATAGAGTTTTATTTAAAGAGGGTGAGAAAAGGTTGTCTTTGTCCTATATTTTTACTACTTTTCCATTTATTGGCAAATGTAAATGTTTTATTTATGTCCCGTATTTTCAAAATAGTTAAGTTAATTTCAAGTTTGTTTGTATGACACTTTGTATGGCAACTTTACAAAGGCTACATGATGATACATTACAATTAAAATCAACTATCAAATTCTGCAACAAAAATGATCACTTTTTTAAACAACATGGTTATCTTATGATATTTAACAATTACTTTTTCAAATCATGTATTAAAAATCTGAATTAATGTGAGATAACAACAACAAAGACGACAACAGCAACAACAAAATTATGTTTTGTAAATATTTCAACCAGGAATTATTTGAATATATTTATTACTAAAATAGAGGAGTACCACTAGATAGAGACACACTTAGTACTAGAGTGGCATGTTTCAAGCTTGTTAATAGTCCCAGTGGAATGGTTTTACAACACAAACCAGCATGCTGTAGTTTCAAAGACCCGTTCCCGACAGAGATAAAGTGAGCTGTTTTTTTTCCTCACTATGGAGAGGCTTTGTAGCTTCAGTTTAATTAATCAAAACAGAACATCAACTGCAGAAATTCTCTAGGCACCCAGAGTTTGCTGTCAGTTGTCACTTGCAGCCTTGTCTTTATAAAGGGAGGAAAGTAGTCAACCATTGATATGTGCTCTTAGGGTGTTTTAATAAATAAAAATAAAAAAAAAATAAAAGAACAAGATGAAAAAAGTACTGTAATCTGAGCTTACAAAAGCCTTTGTAAATATCCTCTTTGGTGCTTTAATCTAACTAAATGGCTTGTGAAGGGTCCTTTTGACTAAATGAGCAGCTCAGACATCCAGAGCTTTGTGTGCTTTGTCTGGAATGACAGGACAAAACAGCAGGGTCTCTCTAAATAATAGCTGCATCTCAACAACTGTGACAGAGATATATCAATATGTGGACTCATTAGATGCTCAGCCATTTGACAGATGGAAGTGCTGAGGCTGAATATGATTCTGAAGAACGCGTCACTGGAATGATGTGTAGCCTGACAAATCAATACCATGCTAAAACCACTCTCTGCCTCAAGTAAACGAATACTGCTTGTGTCACTGTGGATTCTCAGAAGAGAAAACCCCTCATAACTGTTATGAAGGCTGTCATCAATCAGTGTATTGACCGTGTGTGTAATAACTCCAGTTCCACTTGTTTTTACAGAAGTGGCTCCAGTCACTGTGATTCTGCTCTTCTCTAATGGTTTAGGCCTCCAGCCACAGCTGATTCACCACTTACAGGTGTCAGACTCAATCTTCAAGGCTGTCATGATGCATGAAAGTGATATACAGTATAAATTGACAAAGGCCAAAATAATAGAAATAGCTTTTTGGACTCAGTCAAAAAAGACAGACTCAGAGTGTGGTCTGTAAATGTGAAATATTTTGTGTTCAAAACTGAATGATTGATCGAACAAAGAAACAGGTGGACATAAAAAGCAAACAAACAAAACACTTTAAAAGATT
The DNA here is from genome assembly GCA_903798035.1 of Danio albolineatus. NCBI lineage: Eukaryota > Metazoa > Chordata > Actinopteri > Cypriniformes > Danionidae > Danio > Danio albolineatus. Next base: position 130,770 of record CAIGQQ010028549.1, on the reverse strand, counting down.
AGTAAGGGTTCATTTTTATAAAGAAAATAAAACTTAATGAGAATTTTTTTGGTTTTGTTTATTTCTTATGGTTAGATGTTATTTTGACCAGGGATTAAACTTTTCAAGAATTTTAAACAAATGACAAGAAGCCAGATGACATTGCTTTCAAACACATCTTACATGACCACTTGTTTTTGAATGTTGTCATTTTGTCCCATTTCTTTTAAAACCTACATCCCCTTTGCAGGATCTATCAAGTCCAACATACACATATAACAATTTAGAATTCAATCTAACTATGGTTTTGTGCATACAGCAATGTTTAAATTTCTTTCTCATAGCAAGCCTCACAATGATCACGTTGGGTCAGTTTGCAGAAAGCGGCAAAATGGTATTGCCATTTTGACACTTGGGAACTTTCAACCAGTTCACCAGTTCCTCCAGGTTATTTTCTCATTGTCCATAAGACACAGTAATATTTTATATAGCTTTAAGATTTAGGACATTTAAAGTTGTATGTTTAATTGTGAATATAATAATATCAACCTATTTATCCAGTATTTTAAAACTCTTCACTGACTTGAATTTACTTCCATAACTCACACATAACAAGGTGGGTATACGGGTGAAGGCAAAGTCAACACAAATGCCAAAAACAACCTATTAACAAACAATATTTTTTCAGTGTTGTTTGTATATCTATGACATAATTTAAGTTACTCTGAAAAATAAGCTGAAATATGCATCAGGGTTTATACCAATATTCAAGCAATAGCTTTCAAAACCTTTTAATCCTTAAGAAAAATGAGTTTATTCCAGTGTACTACTTTAAAATGAAAATAAGAAAGTCTACTTGTTATGCACTTCTCTAAAATGTATTTCTCACATGCAAAAGATGTTTATTAAAGTGTACTATTGGAATACTTCATTTTAAACTTAAAAAATATATGTTTTCTTTTGTTTGTAGCGCTGCCACATAATGGAGTTTATGCTTACTTTAAAATGTATTAAATGTGTGATTAGGCCATGCAGTTAAGCATACTCACACTTAGCTATTGTATCCCCTTATAAATCGGTAAGTAATGGACTTTAATTTGATGTTCTTTTTTTGGAGTGATGAGGTGAATGTATCTTGATTCTATTTCCTGTCTTAACTGTTGCCGTTTTTTTATATATACACACATATAAACACACCCTACACATCAAGAGGGGGAGATAGAGGGCACATGGACGATGCACAGTGAGACTTCTGAAGAAGTGAAAAGCGCATGGAGTTGCAGTCTGCCTAATTTGCCTTTTTTCGTGTGCTGAAAACAATAGCGTTTTCTCTTTGGACTCATTAGCCCTGCAAAACTGCTTTAAAGACTATCCATGGAGGACTCTTAATGTGCAGCAACTGTAAATGGTACCTGTTATCCGCACTCAAACATTTCGGAGAGAGAGATCCATTTTGCATGCACACACATCTATAGACTTTGGATCACACATGTTTGGGTTTATGCTGATTTGGATTTCTATATTTCAGAGAACTGTGATCCTTTATAGGAAAAAAGATTACTTGAACATTCCAAGATAAATTTTGAATACAGGAACTAGAGAATTGAACTTTTTTAAATTTCTTGTGTATCCTGTTGTTTAAAGACGAGTGTTACATGGTTAACTTATGCTTTTCTCTGAAATGTACTTATATATTTAGGTATACTTAATATTGCACTTAAGTTTACTTAACATACTGACAAAAATGTTTTAGTATATTTGGTCTATTCCATAACCACATGGTGATGCAGGTGTTGTTATTTTTGGCCATGTCCATCCACTAGAGTGGGGCATGGTCTGTAACCAGGGAGAAGGTCTTCCCTTCCGTTCTGCCGAAGTGAGATTGAGACTAATGAAGACTATGGGATGTTCCTCGCTATTGTGATCCTGGGAGAGGACGGCTCCCAGGCTGGAGTCGGAAGCATCATTCTGGAGAACAAAGGGGCTGCTGAAGTCCCGAGCATGCAGCACTGAAGACGAGACAAAGACAAAACAAAGGTCCTGTCTGGCTGCCCCAATTGAAAAAAAAAATGTGTTGAATTTCAACAAACAAATTAAGTTTAGCAATGTTCAACTGAATTTGTTTGTTTAAATTCAGCCCAACTTAAAAAAAAAAAGTAGTAAATCCAAGGAATCATCTTTGAATTAGTTTTTTCAGTGTTCTTCATGAGGTCTGTAAATGTGTTGACTAAGGATGAGAAGTTAGGGATTAACTTATTGATAGTAGTCTGCTAATCCCTACTAAAGGCACATACCTGGGTCTTAATAGATGGCTAGGGTAATTTTATTTGCTGAGTATAATTGGAGTACAACATTAAAATACACTAGTTAACTAAGAATACACAAAGAATGAGTGCAGTATGAATCCATAAGTGGTTAAGTGAATGCTAATCACCTAATGGGCTGGTGATTAGAGTGTAAAACTTATGATCTAAAGGTTGCAGGTTTGAGTCCCAATACCACCAGTACAGTACATTTTGGTAGTGTGTGTCTATTAGTCCATTACTGTGTGCAGTTTTATTGGTTTAAAACAAATTCTGAGCATGGACATTTTATATACTAAAAGTATATAATATAAGGTATATAGTATAAGGTATTCAAGTAGTAAACATACATAGATGTTAATACGTGTATACATAATAAAATAGACTGAAGGGTATACTTTTTTTTTATAAGGGAAACAATCAGATGCATGTATTAAAGTTGTATTTATTGTCCATTGTTTTCTAGACTGAAGCTCTGTCTCTTATTCAATTGGCTGGTGAAGTAATGGTTCACCAAATGAGCCTGGATTCTCCTAAGGTTTCATGGAGTTTTGGGTCTTTGCCACTGTCACATCTACTTCTGTCACCTCACCTCCGCTTTGTTGGGGTTGGTGGTGCTGTTCTATAGTAGATCATCATTCAACAGTGAAATTTGTATTGAGCTCAATCCGTTTTGAAATAACTTGAACTACATCTATATTTTACCTTGTAGTTAATCACAGACAATGTCACCCAAAGACTCCATAAACATTTTGTCCCATGGAGCAGAGAAAAGCATATGTTAAAGGACCTTCAAAGACAATCAAATTGGTTTTGTAAGCAGGACTGCCAGAGGTGGATGGTAGAAGATTTACAATCAACAGGCCTTTTGATTACAGGGTAATTTAATAACCAATGCCCATTGTTCAGCTCTGTCCTCTGTGTCTGGATCTAAGTTGCAAACTTCCTGGGCCATCAAACCAGTCCCAACCAGCACCAAGGACAAAGAAAGCCAGTATAAGCAGAAACAAATGCATTTACACAGGTTGGCTATAAACAACTAAAATGGACAAAATTTTGTAAAAAAAAAAAAAAACCACACATTCTATACTCAACATTTGTAAAACATTCTATACTCAACCAGGAAACTGTACACCCACAGTAGAAATTGCATCTAGAATAATAACCAACAAGATTAAATTATATTCATCTTTATTTGTATAGCGCTTTTACAATGTAGATTGTGTCAAAGCAGCATGGGTTCACATGGATTATAGTAAATATCTCACCCAGAAAATATCTCACATCTAACCCAGAAAAACACAGCAGAGTGTTACTGTCACGGTCACAACAAGAAGATGGAGTCAGGGATTATAAAAAAGTGATACTTTTATTGAACAGTCTTCAATAAGGACACACGTGGGATCAATGCCAGGAGGATTGATCAGAGAGGAGCAGGAGACCCAGGTAGGTGAGTATAGAGTGCACACAAGTCTTAATGTGTAATCAAAGTCACTTCCCTTTAGAAGGATCCGATGAAGGCAAGGCTGAGTCGTTGGGAGCACAGGAGAGCATCCAAGGACGGCAAGGAGAGCAGGTAGGGTTGGACGTGTGAACGTGATACCTGTCAGTGAGTGAATGAGTGAGGAGAGTATTTATGTGTGCAGAGGGAAGTGCTTGCAGGTGTGAGGAATCAATAATCAGGGGAGTGCTCACGGCTGTGGTGTGTGGTGGCTGGTGATTGAGAGTGGCGATTGGGACTGCGGGAACGAGCAGGGGATGTGACAGTACCCACCAGCCCCAAGTACTGAAGAAGCTACTTGCTGCCCTGGTCCATCTGAAGCAGCACAAGCATACTGGCTATTTGAACCCAACACACTACTGCCTGAGGTCTGCTGATTTTGAGGTAGGACCACAGCAGAAACAGAGGCACTTGGTGCACTTGAGCCTACAGATGAACCAGTGTATCCTATGGGGCGTTGAGCTGAAATGGACAGAGCAGGAGATTCTGGGCTAGTGCAGCCTGAAGCTTGGATAGGTCTTGATGGTTTGAGCAATGTGTTAGATAAACTTGTGGCCTTAGGAGAACTAGAGGTTGTACTCTGGACAGTAGGCGAGCTCAGCACAGGCAGGAAGGAGAGTTGACTGGAACCGGAGGAACTACTCTGGGATAGAGTGGTGCTAGGAAAGCCACTATATGCAACACCTCTCTGTGGCGAGGCAAACTGGCCAGATAGCCTACTGGAAGAATTAGAGCTTGAAGATGCAAAGTTAACTTGGGATACCACAGTACGAGAGGTTTCATAATCTGGTGACCAGCTAGTGGAAGAAGGTCGCCATTGAACAGCTGGGCCACTGATAAGGAATTTCTGGTTCAAATCTTGGTTCTGCCTCAGGGGTGATTTCACATCCACAGCTGCAGGGACATATCGGCTAGAGCAGGGGTGTCCAAACTACGGCCCTGCGGGCCATTTGCGGCCCGCAATAAGTTTAGTGGCGGCCCACGGGGCTTTTAATAAATATTAATAGAATCTGGCCCGCTGTAAAAAAATAAACGTAATTCAATAAATAACCACCGGATGTCGCTATCACGTGCCTTAAATTAGACAGTTATGCCTGTTATGACGTAAAAGAAAACTCAACAGTGAGTGCATGAAATGTCCGAGTTTTACAAAAGTTTGGATTCATCCAAATTTCCCTTGATGAAACGCCATTCAAAAAAGATGATGAGGCTGTTTGGCTCCTATACATCACTGTTCACATTAACAGAGCTTATGGTGAGTAAAATATATATATTATGATTTTAAAATGTAGAAAATAATTCCATAATAAAACACACTCACACACTGTATATATATAT
>CAIGQQ010028549.1:57952-68405 GCA_903798035.1 Danio albolineatus | reverse complement strand
AATAATAATAATAATAATAATAATAATAATAATAATAATAATAATAATAATAATAATAATAATAATAATAATAATAATAATAAATTGAAAAAAATGTTTTGTCTGTTTCCAGACATTAATTACACCAACCCATACAGTGCTATTCAGCCAGCAGGCTAGCCATTGTGTCTCAGATTTTTTTCTTACACCAAAGTAATGTTAGTAATCACTCATATATCATGAAAATGATGTCTAATCATGGACTAGGTTATGGCAGTTGTACAACAATGAGCAATGCAAAATTTAGCATTTAGCCAGAGCACAGATTTTGGGCACATTGCCCTATTGGCTCCACAATTTTTAGATTCATATTCTGTGCAACACAGGAACTGCAGTCTTATGTGTGACATGTGGCAGGATGAGCAGCTGTTCAGATATCTTATAAGCATGCAGCAGCTGCAAGACAGTATCTAATAACACGGTGCTCATACCAACACACACTCATAGAAAGAAATGCCCTCTTAAAAAGGCTTAATCATCCTTCTTCCTCTCTCCTGTGCAGATACTACATATACACCTAGAAAACGAGATGGCAAACAAAACCACTTCCAGGACCACACAATGCCATTTCCCCTGGCCCCATTACATGCACACACACACACACGCACGCATACACACCGGTTTTTCCCATTCAAACTCAAGGAAAGTGAAATTGTTAGTTCTTGCCATTTTTATATTTTAAGTTAAACAACTAACTAACATTAATTGTCCTAAAATTGATAATTTTATGTCAAGAAAACATTTTATAAAGCAGTTTTATACAGCATCTTTCAATGAACCTATTTGCTAACACTTTACACTATGGGTGTACTAATATGCATTAATTAATGCTTAACTAACGCAGATAATCATGAGTTAAAACTTAAACAGTTATTAATGATTACTGCATGAGAAAAAAAAATTCTAATCTATATGATTCATCCACCACATAATCTATACATTTTTATCAATTGTGTCTTAATGTATTAATTTCCTAATTACATATTACATTACATAAGGATGTCATTGAATGTGTTACTTACCACAACAGTCCAAAGATATGCATTTAAACTTCTAGCCATCTATTTTAATTAATCATTGCAAATGATTTACTAAACTATCATCATGTTTTGACTTTTTGTTGAGACAAGGCAAGACTAACTAAATACTCATAGTATAAAACCAACTAGTTAACACTAATGTGCCTCAAGTTGCACATCTGTACATGAGGACTAAATACACACAGAGTGCTTGCTGTTAACTGGCAGCGAACTTTACAGTTTTTTCCAACTGCTTACACACAAAATTTTTTCATGTCAGACGATTTCTGAAACATCCCTCTCAAAATGCAAAACCACACAGCAAATCTCCAAAACCAGAAGCTGTTTCGTGGCCATGAACTCAGCTTTCAATTGCATAAAACACTTTTTTGTCAAAACACTCTACACAATGCTCTACCTAAAACTCAAAAATCTAACTGGAAGCTACTTGCTTTTTAAAATTCTTCACTCATCCACCAGATCACACACACATACTACTCAAATGTGCAAACACTAATTTCTCAACTGATCACTAACCAATCACTGCTTTACTCTAGTATAGGCTCAAAGGTGATTGGACACCGGGCTGTTCTGGTCCTAAATAAATAAATAAATAAATAAATAAATAAATAAATAAATAAATAAAATAAAATAAAATAAAATAAAATAAAATAAAATAAAATAAAATAAAATAAAATAAAATAAAATAAAATAAAATAAAATAAAATAAAATAAAATGAAATAAAATAAAATAAAATAAAATAAAAACTTGTTTGCCACTCATCCACAATTTGTAGTTTTGTACCAACCCCATATTCATTCATTCATTCATTCATTCATTTTCTTGTCGGCTTAGTCCCTTTATTAATCTGGGGTCACCACAGTGGAATGAACCACCAACTTATCCAGCTTATGTTGTACCCAGTGGATGCCCTTCCAGCTGCAACCCATCTCTGGGAAACATCCATACACACTCATTTACACTCATACTCTACAGACAATTTAACCTACCCAATTTACCAATACCACATGTCTTTGGACTTGCCGGGGAAACCAGAGCACCTGGAGGAAACCCACACAACCACAGGGAGAACATGCAAAATCCACGCAGAAATGCCAACTGACCCAGCCAGGGCTCGAACCAGCAACTTTCTTGCTGTGAGGCGAACATGCTAATCACTACGCCACCGTGGCACCCATCCCCATTTTCATCTTTTCTTAAATCCTAAATTCAAAATTTCTATAAAAAAGTGTATGATGGCCAATCCTATGGTCCCATGACACTCCTCCAGAAAATGGACACTTCTCGTCCCCGAAACCCTACACACAATTGTGCTCTGTACTGTTTTCTAAAGAACATACTTTTGCTTCACTTTTTTTTTTTTTTACATTTTTACAGACAGCGTGCTAATGTAGCATAATTACTTCAGCTTTGTTGTGTTTGGCATGTATGTGTGTGTGACTCACCAGTGTCCGGTAGGGGGAATAAAGTATATGCAGCAGTGGACTCGTGAGTCTGGAATTCTCTTCTTTCTGTCAATGTTGATCTCTTCCTGTAAATACTGCTCATATTGTGTATTAATGAACGTCATGATGGGCTGCCAGCTACATACAGATCAAACAGAGAAGGAAACAAACAAACAAACAAACAAAAAAGGTTCATCAAAGTGTTATTTGAACAAGTTCTAAGCTAGTACATCTTCTCCATTACATATTAGTGCATGTAACATGGCAGATATCTATAATGGCTGATTATCACAGAGACACTGACCAGTTCTCATTGTTTATTTGGTCTCCGAACCCTGGTGTGTCAATGACAGTCAGCTTCATTCTCACTCCTTTTTCTTCAATATCTGCAAAAAGAAAAGTTTAAAGAGGTGAATGAATTCCAAAATTCAGAATTGTTAAAATAAGACTTATCCCTCAGTGGTTAAGCAGCTGCATTACAGTTTCAGTTCTGTAGGCATTTTTTTTTACCATGGCTGATTGATTTGATTTCGATGGTCTTAGGAATTCTCTCTTCCTCTGTTGTCATAACAGATCTACGACTCACTTTAGATTTAAAAAGTGTGTTCATCAATGTGGATTTACCCAGACCGCTCTGACCTGTAGAAAAATAAAAAAAATACAAATTAACATCACAGTTAGTGAATAGATTTTATTTTACCTTAATTTTATTATATGTAATAAGTAAATAGAAACACACAATTAATCCTAGACTATGTGTACATGAATATACTTATATTACATTTTCTTTTTCTTTATAAAATGCCAGATTTTTTCTTTAGGTATACATCAGCTGGGATCATGTAACTGTTTATGCTCATGTAGAAGTTTAAAGCAATGACCACAATAGAAGTCTACTACTGTATATGGAGAAATTACCTTAAATGTTTTCTTAAAATTCTTTTGACCAAAAAAAAAAAAAAGAAAAAGAAAGAAAAAGAAAAGAAAAAAGAAAAGAAAAGAAAAGAAAAAAAAACCTTGGATGACATGTGGTTGAGTAAATTATTTAAAAAATTGCATTCTTGAAGTGGAACTAATCATTTAAGCAATATGAGTGCTGTGTGCAGAACATTAATCTTTTGTTTAATGTATGTTGTAGCTTTAACAATCCTTCACCACATTTTTCACATGTAAGCATGAACTTTGCAGACAAAAACGTAACCCTTCCTATGCATAAACTTTGAGGATATTTTTTGCTTCTTCTGTTTGTTTGAAGCTCCACATGTCCTTTTCAATCTCTACTTCTACCAATGCTTTATGTCTTCTGGCTGTGAAAATAACATATTTGGTAACAAATTATAATAACTATACACTATGAATCATCTATTAAGCATTAGCAAATAGTTCATTCATTATCTGTTAAGTATTAACTCAGCATTAAAAGACATTAGTAAGCAGTTTATAAATACAGCTACAAATGCTGTATTTTTGGCTTTAAAGTACATTTATAATGTGCTTACTGACTGTATTTTACTGACTTAAAAATGAAATCTAAAGGCTCAGTTATAGTCTAACAGGAAAAAATAAATAAATGACCTTATTAATCTCTATTCATTTGAAGATACACTAATAAAACCATATTAAATGAAAAATAAATCTTTGCAATTTCATGTAATATAAAATTACTGTACAGTTTAAACACCATCAAATAACATTAAAATGTTTTATCATAATATATTGCTAAATGAATACATTGCTATCATTTTATCAAATTTTTTTAATTGTATATATTGCTAATTGAATTTTGACAATCCTGTTATTCAGTTATTTTATTTTTTCTTTTAGATGAGATCGCAAGCATTTCGTCACCTTAGAATTATAAGCTTCTATCTGACATTTTTGTCAAAATTGAGTTATTAACATATTCTTATTAATTGATAACCTATTTACATTATGGGAGTTTTTTTTATAAGTTGTTTAAATTTTAAGACTTTTTATTAAAAAAATGTTACTCCTGTACTGTTTGCTATGGAATGCAAAAAATTTTGAAGCTCAATATCTCAAAATCATTCAGCACACAAATAGAACCTTATAATTCCAAGGCGACGATTTATTGTTCATTTGATATTAAGCCTCAGTTATAAGGAATTTACAAAGCATAAACAGTCCTCACTTTAGATTAGGTCAAAACTGCATGAAGCATTTATTAACATATTTAGTAATCATTACTATATGCCTGAATAATAAAATATATACATTTTGATTTAAATAGTTTATTAATTGTTTACTAACTCATTCTGAATGATTCTAAAAGCCACCAACTACTCCTAAATACAAATTGTTTGTCAATAATGCAATTCTGAATTCAATAAAGAACAAAATGAATGAACAATTATTAGTAATAGCGTATGAAAATACAACTATTAAGAACATTATAAATGTGCTTATAAGTCAAGAATATAGCGTTTGTATCTGTATTTATAAACAACTTACTAACGTCTATGAATGTAGAGTTAATGATTAACAAATAATGATTTAACTATTTGCTAACGCTTAATAAATTATTCATAGTGTGTAGTTACTCTAAAGTGTTACCATATATTTTATAAACTTTGTGAACGTTAAAAAAATAAAAATAAAGACAGTGATCAGAAGCAGAAATTAATTTGACATGCAAACTTTCACAGTGCATTAGGGGTATTCTCTTGCAGTTTACTGTACACTCATTATTGTGATGCAATAAGTGCACTTCTGAATTTACACTATGCTTTCAGACACTACTATAAATGGGTGATCCCTCAAACACTGCACAATTTAAAGGTGCTCTATAAAAAAAGCGACAGAGTGGTTTGATGAACATGAAAGTGAAGTTGAACATCTCCAATGGCCTGCATTGTCACCAGAACTAAATATTATTAAGCCACTTTGGGTTTTTGGAGTTTTCTTCTACCAAAATGTAGAATAACATTTATTACATATCATGCAATTGGTATACAACCTATAAAATCAAATAAGTTCAGTACAATTTAATTTTATTACTATAATTTTTGCCATTTAACATGAACTGAACTGAACACATACGACTGTAGATTTGAATGTTCTCTCATTAATTAAATAAAACTGTTTATGCTGACTGAATATTCTGACCATTTTACAGAATGTAAAGATCAAGCAAAGAGCGACTGTTTGGCTCTTCTCTCTAGTCTTAATTCAGCAGAACAGTCTGGCTAGACAGAAAACTGTTCTAAGTGGACAGTAGGTAAACAAAGAGTGAATAACTAGCAGAAGTGATTGGGTAAGGAATAAAACCCAATGAAAGCTGGATAAAAAAAAATTGTCCCATGAAGACTTCTAGGGACTGTAGGTCTAGGTTCGTTCATATAGGATGGCTTCTGGGTCCAGACCTGACCTGTTAGTGACCACTTTCTCTATGCCATCTGGACCAGATGTGCAGCCGCACCATCAAGAGATCATTAGCCAAAACACAGACTGATTTGTTGCACATGAAATCATTAATTTACACCCAGTTTGGCGTTTCAGATTACAACAATGATACTTTTTCTCCCTTATTTTTTTAATTTTATCAAAGTTTTTTTTAAATTACCATGTATGTGGGACTTTTATTCTGAAAATGAGTGACACAGCAAAATCAAAGCCAGCTGGACCAGTATGCTTTCTATGCATAAATAAGCAACAACACCCACAGCCATCACTTAAGAACTTGTCAAAAAAAGGAAAAAAAGGAAAAAAAAGCAGAATACACAGATTTTTATTGTATTCAGTGTCAGCACGAAGAGGAATAAAATATGTTTAATTCTATTTTTGATATGTTTGTGATTTTAGTTAAGAAAACATGAAGACTGCTGAATATTGTGTCTAATGCATGTTTAAGAATCGTGTCTTATCACTCAGCTCTTACTACAGTTTCTCTGGAGTGAAAGAAGAGAAACATACTTTATTAAAAATCATCTGTTTATGCAGAGGTTATTAATTCCTGTCCATGTTTGCATTATAGCTTTAAAATACAACACAATACATTTCTGAAAGTTACATCTCTAAAAAAGTTAACTCGTCTTTCATCAAGTTTAAATATAATTTAACCTATATTTAGTTTTTGGGTACTCTGTCTGCTTGCTTATATTAGATAGCTAAAATAAACCTCTTCACCGCTTAATTTAAAATGCTTTACCAGAGCATCTACTCTGTTTGTTAAAATATTCTTTGACGAATAAAGTATGATTATTTTACACATGTTTATATCAGATTACATCACACCGTCTGTGTGTGTGATTTTGAATACAGCTAATGATAAAAACAAAAGTCTTTAAAGAAAGCTTGATCAAAAGCCAGATCAAAGGATCAAGCCTAAACTATTTTGTGCAACCGCTACATACATATACATTAATTTACCAAAGCCCTGAAATAAACTATATATGATCAAGCTCTTCCGTATACACAAAGGTTTTTGTCTGTTCTTTTGCCATCAAAGAAAAAAGACTTCCAGCACTGCCACAACACAATCCTTCTACGACTCTACAAGTGTCTACAGGTTCTATGCTGCAGAGTTCTACATTCTGCCAAGAAAAACCAATAAAATCAGGCATATTTACTGCTGGAAAATAATAAATTAGTTTCCTGGAAGATTTGTCTTTAAATATATTGTAGTGGGATTTTGGAAGTGGGTCGGATTTGTGCTGCCAGGCAGTGTTCTGGACCAGTGCAATACTGATGCACTTGGGTCAGTGAATATGGCCTTGGAAAATACAGACTGGACCTTAGACAGAGGCCATACTGTAACTTTGAGATTAATTCGGTGACATCTACACAGCAAATTTCTGGAGTTGAAAAATTTGGAGTTAGGCAAAAAAAGTGTGAAAGAGTTAAATCTTTGGAGTTCATTTTTAAACTCTAACACAAATTTGTGTTATGAGATACTCCCTGCTGTGCTGTATTTTGGAGTTCATTCATGGTGTTCAGGAACGTGCTTTAACTCCACATTAGAGTTAATGTTTAGAAAGTCCGCCATTAAACAACCCTGCTGAACAGCACAAGAGAACTGGAGTTATGTTCTTCGTTGTGAGGTAGGTAAAAGTGCATTGTTATAAAGTCCTAAAAGCTTTTTCGAAATGTTGGAAATTTTGTTACAGAAATGTGTTTTGCTGAAGCTGTTTCATTTTGTACTGTGACGCTAGTGACTGCATGTGGTGAACTTAGCATTTAGCATAAGTTAGATTTTCCACTGTAGCTGTTTTGTGCAGTATTTTTTAAAAATGTTGTGGATGTGAACAAGCTAACGCTAGCTAATAATCTTTCCTCTTCCTGTGTTTCTGAAAATGTGTGTTCTGCTGTCAAAAAGAAGTGGTAGCCTACTTGATCAGAAGAAGAAACCTGCTGTTCAGTTTTCACATAAACTAACAGAACGAGGTAATGTTATTATCTTTCATCCAGCAATACAACTTTATGTCTGTAATATTTAATACTTTGTGTAATATTAATTGTGAAATCATTTGGATTGTAGCATGATTTAGTTGTGACCGCGTGTCACATCCCCTGCTCGTTCCAGAAGTCACTCCCAGTCATCAGCCATCACACACCACAGCCGTGAACAATGCCCTGATTATTAGTCCCCACACCTGCGAACACTTCCCTGTGCACCCATAAATACTCCCTGCACTCATTCCCTCACCGTCGGGTATCACACATGGACACGATCTTCCTAACCTTCTCGCCTAGCCGTCTTTGGATGCTCTCCTGTGCTCCCAACGACTCTGCCTAGTCTTCTATGGATCCTTTAAGGGAAGTGACTTTGAAATACACACTAAGACTTTGTGCACTCTTTACTCCTCACCTGCCTGGATCTCCAGTCCTTCGACAATTAATTCCCTGTGCATTCTCCTTCAAGTGTTTGGTTTGAAGTTCGTTTAATAAACGACTACTTTTGTACTCCTGACTCTCTCTCCTTGTTGTGATCGTGACACCGTGAGAGTATGCTGTTTTCAGCTTTATATACTGTACACATTACATTTTCAATCACACTAACATTAGCTGTTAAAAAACATTTATCTCTTTCAATTCAGGTCACGCGGTGTTGAAAAAAAAGCAATTTGGAGACAAGAAAAAATATATTAAACTGGAAGAATTTTGTTTCTTGGATTTTCTCAGTGCGGGTGAGTTTTAGTATATAGTTAATGAATTTTAAATTATTTATAATAATAATACCAGTAATTTGAAATTTATTTGATAAATTGTATGTTGGTGTTATGGTGAAGTCCAGCAGAAGTTTCTGATACCAGAGGATACAGCATTGAAAGTCACAGATGTCCATAGCATAGAGGTGGATGAGGATGTATTTCCAGAACTTGTTGTGTCATGACTGAAACTGTGTGCATTTCAGAACCATTTGCAGAAACATTGAAGAACTCTGCAGACTTCGCAGACTTGACAGAATTTGGTGCCTCTTCCAATCAGACAGAGTATGCTATTCTCCCTACTTGTGGTAAGCAGAGTTTTCTCTAAACAGTGAAATATCCACCCTGGTACACAACATTAGCTGCTGGATTAGCCTATTCACTGTATAACATGTTTTCGTGATCATCTGATTTTACTGTCCTGCAGCAAGAGGTTGTTAAAGTGCCCTTCTTCCCAAGTCTGACAGATACATTGTCTGTGTCAAGCAGTTTAAGCAGCAGTGATTCTAGATCTCAAATTATTCAACCTTTAATGGACAGTGTCCACGCAAGAAATGTAAGTTTGTTTGTTTTTTTGCTTCCATACAAATAAATCTTATACTGTAAACATTACAAAACAACATTAGAAAATAAATGCATTTTATTATTTTTTTAAACGCAAGTATTAAGTAGTATATACAGTTATTAGGTAACCCCTAAGAGAGCTTGGACCTCCCGCCCTTAAAGCAGGCTTGAGGCTTGACTCGAGCTATAAGTATGAGTATTATTGAACCTAGACATAAAATAAATGAAATAAATGCTCATTTTAGAAGAAAATTTCAGATGGCATTTAGAGGTTTTTGCATCTGAACTCCACAAGATGGGGACTGAGACTGCATAATAAGTCCTTAAGGTTGATTTATACTTCTGCGTCAAGCCCAAGCGTATGCTTTGGCACAGCGTGCGCGAGGTCGCCGTAGCCGTTGCCAACGCGCACCTCTCCAAAAATTTAACTACACGTCAAAACGATGCGTATCGCAAGCCCTGTGATTGGTCGGCTTCATCACGCTGACGAGTGTGGGTGGAGGTTATAGCCACGCGAGCCCGATGGAGCGAGTGTTTACAAGTGACGAGTCCCGTGAAGGAGCTCTAGATGGAAACTGTTGGTTTGTGTTTACCTTATGATTAAAGTTGTTGCATGTCCGCCGGTTCCCGCCTCAAAATGAGCGATTTTGAGCCACTTGTCCGTTAAGGTAGCGTTCAAAAACAAAACACCAGCGAAGAAACTCGACAAAGAAGAAAATAAAAAGCTACTGCCAGCTAGTGTTTCGGAAGTGTTATTGCAGCGCGCAGAAGTATAAATGCACGGCAATGCGGCGATCACTTGACACAGAAGTATAAACCAGGAAAGAGGAAAAGAGGAAAGAGGAAAAACCCAGTGTAATTTGAAACTACAGCTGATTAAATGATAATAAAACTGGTAAGTGACTTTCTAAGTCAATCTCTATTTTTGTATGTTGTAGTGCTGTATTTATACCATAGTAATTGTAGTGTGTTGAGTGTGAGATGGGACTCACATATTAGGAATTTATGTATTTTGTGTTGGCCACTCTTTGCATAACCCTGACCTCCCTAAGTTGAGCTGTTGTATAAACACAAGCATAGAGCAGTGTTTATAAACACTCACACTCGTAGCAGTGCGATGTGGCTGTATATCGTCACTGGTGGAACACTAACGCATGCCTCCCATCAATTTATACATACAGTATATATATATATATA
>CAIGQQ010028549.1:36528-57552 GCA_903798035.1 Danio albolineatus | reverse complement strand
GAAAACCCTCCAAGAATGGGAGAAAATGTTTTAAAGCCAGAAAAACTACCATCAACTCCAGCATGTTTATGTGAAGCTCGCACAGTCGGGGCGTCCAACGACCGTTTACCGATCTGCCCTGAAATACGGCTCCCCATCCCGTTAGAGATGCGTCCGTAGTGACAACTTTTCTCAGAGACATGCTCCCCAGCGGAGCCCCTGATAGGAATATGCAGGGGTTTTCCTGATAGGAAAAGCAGTAAAACACTCAGTAACGAGCAGAGAACCCACGACAGATTCAGTAGACTGAGCTGCATTCGGCAATGTTAGCCTTGATGGTACGTTTGAAAACAGAGCAGCGCAGACTGGGTGCTTAAGGAAAGTCTTCAAGAGGAAGAGTGCAAGAATGCCGATTCGGGGAATCACAGCGGATTATAAGGGAGAGGGTGGGCTCCTAATCGCGAGCTGTGATTTGTCCGTCCTCGGACGGACGTGGTGTAATTGGTGCTTCCATAGTCTGTCACGCCTGAGGCGTTTCCCATAGTGAGATACCGAACGAATGTTTGAAAGAGAACATAGTTACACAATAACTTGCCTAATTACCCTAACCTGCCTAGTTAACCTAATTAACCTGGTTAAGCCAAATTAATAGACATTAATAAAGTCGTCTATGTTCTTTTTTTCGTGTTTAGAATAAAACTGAGCCTTTAATAATCATTTATAAGGGATTTATAAAGCATGAATAGTCCTCACTTTAGATCAGGTCACAAAACTGGATGAAGTTGAGTTAATAAAGCATTTATTAACATTCCAGTTAACTATTAATATATGCCTGAATAATGCAATATATAAATGTTGATTTTAATAGTTTGTTAATCATTTACTAACTCATCACTAACCCACCAACTACTCTTGTCAAACAACTGGTTTGTAAATAATGCGATACTTAATTTGGTCATGAAAAATGAATCCTTAACAAAGTATGAAAACACAATTAATAAGCACATTATAAACGCACTTATAAGTCAAGAATAGAGCATTTGTAGCTGCAGGTATAAACTGCTTACTAACGCCTTTTAATGCAGAGTTAATGATTAACAAATAATGAATTCACTATTTGCTAATGCTTAATAGATGATTCATAGCGCGTAGTTATTATAAAGTGTTACCGAATAACCTAATAATATGTTTGCATATGTAATAATGTTGTATTTAGATTTACATATCCTCCATAAATAAAGAGACAGACAGATAGAGACACTTCTGCAAAGATGCAGCTTCCGTGGCAGTTATCCTGTCTGTCATGCAAAGTTTGTGGCCTATATTTTTCAGTAGTATGTGTCAGTGTTCTGACAAACAGGAAATAGGGTCTACCACTAAAGTGTGTCCCTGCACACAGAGACAGGCAAATTTACCAGAACATTTCGCTATTGTAAATGTCACATGTTTTTTTCTTGTCCTTAAGGGTTGATATTAAATTTATTGTAAAGCACAGTATAACAGTGCAAATAATTGTCTTTTTCAAGTATCATTTATTATAATGTTTAACATTTTATGTTGTATTTTATTTAATAAGCAAATCCTGTTCAAATAGCAAAACTAATTATTGGGGTATTGTTCAAAGAGGAGGATCATCAGTATAACGCTTCTGGAGAATCTCGCCAGAAGTACTACGTAATCCGGGTACTTCTCACACACTTGCTGCTTCACTAATGACACACCATTCACTATGCACTATGTACACACTTACATACCCATTGGCATAGTATATGAATTTAGTGTTGTCCCAAATGGAACACTAATGTTTTTTTTTACTAAGCAGAAACCCAGGTGACATTTGACTTTTGTCAAATAACTGACATAAATTACCAAACTTACAAATAGTACCTGCCTGAATAGAACTACATTGACCATCAGGAGGCAATCATTCTCGTAGGAGATCATTCTCGTAGGAGAATTTTGCTTTAATTCAAAATAATTCAATAATTCTAAATAAATAAAGTAATCCAACATCAGTGCCCGAAAGCCCTGCCCCTTCTGCTACACGCGTGAAGTGTCCAACATTCCACAATTGTTTTAAACAGTTGAATAAGTGCATCATCCAGGTATAGTGCACTTTTTACAATAAAACGAATATTTCAATGTAAACGCACTACTTACACTATTTATATTAGAATAGTGCACATGTATGCGATTTGGGACGCACCTACTGTTTTTCGAATTCTATGAATTTGGTATGTTTTTTATGTATTTATTTTATTAGATACATCTATTCGTTTCCCCGGGTTTGTCCTCAGAGAAAATTATAACATTTAGAACCACAAAATCCCCAGCTATAGCTCAGTGTTCCATGGGTTTCATTTTCCCAATGCCTTCTCCAAGAAACGCAATGCACTACAGAGAACTGTCTCCCCTCTGAACCTAAAATCTGACATATATATATATATATATATATATATATATATATATATATATATATATATATATATATTTTTTTTTTTTTTCACTTTAAGGAAGGTTGTGTGTCCATCAAAATAAGCAGGTCCAATCCTGTACATAAACCACACAGCCACAGAAAAGCAAGATGAACACTGAAACAAGGCCATCTAACAATTCGCAGGCAACATACAATTTAATTCAGTCTTTATTCTAAGCCAGAACTGTTGGGAATTTGCCCATGTTTAGCGGTTTGTGGTATATTGGCTTTTGTGACTGGAATTCGGTCTGGCAACAGACATCCAACATCAGGAACAGGCCAAATGAAAAATGTTTGTACAGTTAGCAATTAGTGTCAACAGCCAAATTGATAGAACAGTTGCTAAACACGTCTTTGTTAAACGACAATAAGATAAGATTGACTAGCAATCAGGTGTCACAGTGGTGCAGTGTGTAGCATGATCACCTCACAGCAAGAAGGTTGCTGGTTCGAGACCCGGCTGGGTCAGTTTTCATTTCTGTGTGGAGTTTGCATGTTCTCCCTGTGTTTGTGTGGGTTTCCTCTGGGTGCTCTGGTTTCCCCCACAGTCCAAAGACATGTGGTATAGGTAAATTGAATAAGCTAAATTGGCCGCAGTGTACAGTGCATGTGGGATTTCCAATGTTGGGTTGCAGCTGGAAGGGCATCAGCTGCGTAAAACATATGCTGGACTAAACCGAAAAGAAAATGAATGAATAAATAGCAATCATAAAGCTAGCATAAAGTTCATTTACAAGAATGGATGAACGAAACTGTACCACCCAATTTTGAAACCACCTAAAGACCAAATTTACCAGAGTCCATTCATATTAAAAACTGTTCATTATACTAAGTAAAATGGGTGGCGTGGTGGTGCAGTGAGTAGTGCTGCCCTCTCATAGCAAGAAGGTCTCTGGTTCTAGCCTCGGCTGGGGTCAGTTGGCATTTCTGTGTGGGGAGTTTGCATGTTCTCCCCGTGTTCATGTGGGTTTCCTCTCGGTGCTCCGGTTTCCCCCACAAGCCCAAAGACATGCACTATAGGTGAATTGGGTAAGCTAAATTGTCTGTAATGTATTTGTGTAAATGAGGGTTAATGGGTTGCAGCTGGAAGGGCATCTGTTGTGTAAAATATATGCTGGATAAGTTGGTGGTTCATTCCACTGTGGTGACCCCTGATTAATACAGGGACTAAGTCAAAGAGAAAATGAATGAATGAATGAATGAATGAATGAAGGAAGGAAGGAAGGAAGGAAAGAAGGAAGGAATGAATGAATACAGTACTAAGTAAATGGAAAGCCAGGCAGAACTGATGCTGAATTATCTGTAACATATCTGAAACACATGCTCCCATAGATGATCTGATGAGAAAAAAAAATATGTTTTTGGCAGAAACTTGATCTTTTCAAGTCCATTTTTTTAAAAAATGTGACACCCACTGCATTCTAAATGAGTGTATGAATCCTTATGGTATGTAAAGTCAGATCTAGATCAATCTCAGGACTGGGCAATTCATTAAATTGAAATTGCAAACGTGATTGAGCAAAGCTGTGGTTGTTGTGCACATCTCCACAAGGAAGCACAGTGTAACTAGTAAATTTACTCCGAAGGCTAGAGAACATTCTCACAGAAACCCAAAGACCTGTCCAAATGCACACAAAGATACCCAGGAAATCCTGTGGAGAAAATAGCCGTTGCTGAATAAACATACAATAAAAACTGCTTTCATTGAATCAGTATGACCAATTATATTATGACTATTGAATAGTTTCAAAAACTGACTTATTTCAAACACTCAGTTGTAATTTTGAGGTTAGTTTGGGGTAAAACCATGTTATCATAAACTCAAAAAAAGAAAAAAAATTTTTTTTTACTGCTTGTTCAAACTACTTATTCAAAATGAGCTTAAACAACACAATTCTGGAGATTTTTTGGGATAGATATTTTTTTATGTTCAATCCATATTTTTTACGTTAAGTTGATTTTAAAGTGCATATTGTCATACAATGTGCAACATTTCTTATAGCAGTAGTTCGAGATGCGACGCAAATAGCTGTATTTGTCGCAGAACGATTATCTTGAACCATTTTACTATTAAACCTTTTTTTTGTCTGTGTGTAGTTTATCAGTGTGCCATTAAACTCTGTGTCTTCTGCTGGAGGTATAAAAAATATTATTTTCAGTTATACAAAATAATACAAGTTGTTTCATTCTACACTTATTGTGCAAAATGCAAGAAAAAATAATGATCCCTGGCAAAGTGTTTGGTTTTTAATCTCTAAAGTACATTTTCTGGTCTGATGTGATTTTATTCTATGGAAATTAGTTAAAGAATAAGGGTATTTCCTTTCAGGGCACAAGTACAATACCAATGTTTATACCTTAGATAACAAAATATGATACAACAGGCTTGTATTTAGAATTTTATCTTTTCTACTAGCATCCATTTCCACGTTACCTCACAATTCCTGTCAAAAAGCAAGATGTAACTGTAAACTACAGAGTCAATGTTGATCTGCAAATGAGGGGGTTAGGTGAACTCTGGTGCTCAGCGTGAACTACTGGTTGGCTCATCTTTCTTTATGCTCACCCCCTGAGAATTCAACCTTTGCCATTACATGCCACAAGCAGATGGTGACGAAGGGTGTTAAAATACAGCTTTCTACACAGGACCTTCAAGAAAGAGGAAATATAAAAACACTACAGACTGCTAAATGTAACTCTTAATCTGATCAGCCACAAAAAAATCCATCTCGAGTCATAGCCTCTATGACTGTTTTCATGACAATGCAAGTGTGAATAACTAGTTTTAAATAAACTCATTAATTCATTCATTTTCTTTTTGGCTTAGTCCCTTTATTAATCTGGGGTCGCCACAGCGGAATGAACCGCCAACTTATCCAGCATTTGTTTTACGCAGCGGATGCCCTTTCAGCCACAACCCATCTCTGGGAAACACATCGATACATTCTCATTCACACACATACACTACGGACAATTTAGCTTACCCAATTCACCTGTACCGCATGTCTTTGGACTGTGGGGGAAACCGGAGCACTCGGAGGAAACCCACGCAACCACGGGAAGAACATGCAAACTCCACACAGAAATGCCAACTGGCCCAGCCGGGGATCGAACCAGCGACCTTCTTGCTGTGAGGCGAACGTGCTACCCACTAGGCCATTGTGGCGCCATAAACTCATTAATATTTCATTTAAATATTTTTATTTGAACACCTTTGTGAAGCAGAAGGTGATGTTTAAATAGTTCAAATATTGGTAGACAATCAAGCTTGAACTAAATTTTGGTCTATCACTAGAAAAAAACATAAAGGGTTATGGTTTCCTTTAAAAAAGTGTACATGTCCAAACAGTTATCTTAAGCCCAATAGAAGAGTCAAATCTTATGATGCAATCAGCGTGATAACTTCAAACTAGCCTTTTTTTTTTTACTAGTTTTATTATTGAGGCGTACTGCGAGCAAAATTACCACTAAAGCCTATTATGTTTGCTGTGAGGTATCATTTCAGAATGCTGAATGTGTCATGGATGGATAACGTCAAACTTCGGGTGAGTTTTCTTCAATGCCTATGTTTGGTGCACCTTAATTGTAGTTGAGTCTGGCATTTTGTCAACTAAGAATTTACACTGTAACATGGGGGTCATATCTGTCCAGTCTGGCAAGCTATCATTTTCCACAAGAACATCATTGTTCAACTTTTATGAACAGGTCATACACTTTGTTTGCATCTGTTCAAACTTTCCAAACTTGAGTATGCCATATATAAACTGTACAATTATTACACCTATTGAATTGTAGGCTAATATGAAAGTTAGCATGGAACACTAAAATGTTATTAGTATGGGTTAGTGATAAAAATAAAAAATTACATGCTTGGAATTATTTGTATGGTCATGATGACAAAGCACTCTGACAAGACCTCTTGTCAGACCTTTAAGTTATAGGAAAAAACACATTGTGAGATTATCATCCTAAAATTCTGACACTGGGCATCACGGTGGCGTAGTGAGTAGCACATTCGCCTCACAGCAAGAAGGTTGCTGGCTCGAGCCTCGGCTGGGTCAGTTGGCATTTCTGTGTGGAGTTTGCATGTTCTCCTAGTGGTTGCATGGGTGTCCTCAGGGTAATCCGGTTTCTCCCACAAGTCCAAAGACATGTGGTATAGGTGAATTAGGAAGGCTGAATTGTCCATAGTGTATGAGTGTGAATGAGTGTGTATGGATGTTTCCCAGAGATGGGTTGCAGCTGGAAGGGCATCCGCTGCGTAAAACATATGCAGGATAAGTTGGTGGTTCATTCCGCTGTGGCGACCCCAGATTAATAAAGGGACAAAGCTGACAAGAAAATGAATGAATGAATGAATTCTGACAAAACTTCTTTGGTCACAACACCATGTGAACAGCTGCTTAAAACTCAAACAATATGACATAGGACCACAGTTTAGGGGCCACTACTGAAGAACTGTCATGATTGTTTCACATTGGCACAAATCATACATTGTATATGGTCCAAAATTTAACAATGCTTACTCATTTTTGATGCCATATACTAAGAAATGTTCTATTCCATTCTGTAAAGACTGCAATTCTTTATAACAGCTTTTAGAAAACATTGCTTTATGTGACCATTGTCACAATGTAACCCACAATGGCTACCTAAACTGATACATGATTCAACACAAGTATTGAATTTAGATACATGGTGTTTGGTTAATGTGACTGAGAAGTAAAACAGCTGCAGGAGAATTTGATTACACCAAAAAAGCAGCTGCTCTACATCTTATATTTGAAAGGGTTTGCTATGAAACTACTGGGTTGTTATATGAGGAAGTGGTGGTAAACAAGTATCAAATAACCTTGTTGATATAGCTGGATGACAGAAGTATTTGTAACTGATTTATAACCAAACCAAAGTGTAATTTTGTACTAGATATATCTGTTTTTACTGGAAAAAAATGACTAATTAACCTGATGCTGATGCAAACTGTATAAGTGAACACTGAAATAATACTAATTGAATAATACAAATCCGAAGCCACGACACACAAATAAGAATACAGGATTCTGCAGACCACTAATGTAGACTAATTAGAAGAACTCATTCAATTTCTGATTGTAGAAACTGAGAGCAGTGATGTCACACACCCCACACAAAGAAAAGAGAGGGCTGGAAAGGGGAGAGAAAGAGAGGGGGTGGAAGAGAAGTAGAAGGAGGGGTCCACAGAGCTTATCATCTGTTTCAATGCACAGTCAAACAAGAGAAGCAGAGGTCTTAAATCACAATGCAAAACACCAAAAACACTAGCCAAAATCCATTCTTCTCTTTCCTACTCGCTTTCTTCAGTTCCTCGCTGGCAAGAACACAGTGGGGACACCTGGGAAACTTGCATGCAGCAATACACACACACACACGCACGCACACATGCACGTCACCCACACTCCAGCTCTACGAAAGCATTATAGCCTGTCTGAATGAGACTCTGAACAGAGATGTAAAACTCACAAAGAACAAACTGGTTTAAACAGCAGAAATCATGAAGAACAGATCAGTGACTCACCCTTCCTTTAGCAGCTCTTGTTGTCTTTCTTTATCTCTCTTTCTGACCCTCTTTTTCAGTGCCTGAGTCAGTCTGCAACACCAGCTGGACTCACAGCCACGCCCCCTCCCAGAGTCATGTGACCACAGAACAGCCAAGCAACACTCATCACCCATTCATACAGGCTATAGTAGAATCTGTCATGGTGTGCATGTGTGTGTGTGTGGTGGGCCTCAAGCTTTGCCTGAAGCTGACCAAATGACACCATGAAATAGTCAACTTTTATCCAATATTCAATGATAGAGAAGGGAAATGTTGTAATACAAACAAAAGATGTCTAAATTGTCATTTTAGATAAGAAAGTGGAAATCAGTATCAGTGAAAATTCATTTTCTTTTCGGCTTAGTGACTTTATTAATCTGGGGTCGCCACAGCAGAATGAGCCACCAACTTATCTGCATATGTTTTCTGCTGCAGATGCCCTTCCAGCTGCAACCCATAATTGGGAAACATCCATACACATTGGTGCACACACATACACTACAGACAAATTGCACTATAAAATAACTGTTCAAAAGTAGTTTATAATTTAATTTAATAACTCATTGCAGTGATTTTAAAGATTCATTTTCAGCTTCATTACTCCAGACTTCAGTCACATGATCCTTCAGAAATCACTCTAATATTAATTATTATCCTTATTATTATTATTATTATTATTATTATTATTATTAATAATGGTAATAGTAATAAAAGCATTGATGACTGGAGTAATAATTTCATTTGAAACTACATACAATAAGCTTTATTTCAATAATTTAAATTTAAATAAACAATTTACAAATTTAACAATTATTTTACATGTAATAAATGCCTTGATGAACAGAATAAAAAATAAATAAATAAAAAAAAACATGAAAAAAACTGACTTCAAACTTTTGACCGGCAGTGTATATAAATATTTTGTGTATATCTTTCAGTAACTCTTAAGAAAATAAGTCACCACACTACTGCAACAAAAATGTTACTGTCGATGTAGGAGAGTGTTGTCGTATCAGAAGTAAATCACACATGTTTGTATGAACGTGCATGAGTGTGTTTGTACACGTGTATACAAGTGTACATGCACATGGAAGGAAGTCATTCAACTGAACAGATCTTTATGAGGTTAAAGGAAGCCCAAGTGCTGCTGTCTATTTGTACAAATTCTTAAAACATAACATAGCTTCATGTGTCTGAGAGAAACCACATCCAACAAAGTGTAGCTTGGGCTGATCACAAAAGGGATATAACTGCATTTAAACACAATGATGGTAATTCTGTCAGGGTTGCAGAAGGGTGTGATTCTGAATACAGTTATATTACTCCGGAACTTCTGACAAGAGAAAGACATGGAAGGGACTGATTCCTCAAGAGTTTAGGTTTTCACTGCTTATCTTAATTATATGTGATTGGTCCACAGAGCTTTTACAACATGACTTCCTGCTCATGATAACCACTATAAACACACAAATATTACTGACCGGTTGTTGCTTTTTATACACAGCCAGCCTCTTCCAGAGATTGTAGACTGTGTTTGTTATTTTAGAATTAATGTTTGTGTGGTTTTCTCCTCAGGAAGTTATCAGAAAGCAAATGAAGGTGCATTACAGGGCAGAAACAAGATGAAATGAGAAAATGAAATGCAGAGAGAGGAAACTGGTGCTGTGAAAGATTAAATATGATACCGTGAGGTACACTTTATAATAAAGGAATTGATTTCACAGCTTTCTTAGTACCAAGGAATCTAGGATGACTCATTCTTAAAGCCTTCAGAGATTTAATACTGTAGCCCTGTCTTATCTAGAAGAAGCTTGGGTTTAATACATTCCTGTCCCCCTGGTGTTTTTTTTTTGTCTGACTCAACTAAAGTGTTTAGATTTAAAGATGATATGTGGTTATAGTAAAGCTGCAGCCTTCAGTTTAAAATATCTTAAAGGTTCTCAGTGGTTCATAATCCTTGGTCAGGCATTGATTTCTAGAAGCATTTAAGATTGTATTTATTTTATTTTATTAATATTTTACTAATTTACTCTGTGGTTAAATACACAAAGCTTTTGCTCTAGTTTTTCTCATTATAATTAAAACTTGAAATTATGTTGATGTTATGATGTGACATGAAAATTCTCAACAAAGCAACATCATTGCTTCCTCCTTGGAATCACTAGAGAATGATCCTTCCAAGAGCTGGATGAACTCTGCTGTTCTGTATTCTGAGAGTGCCAGTTGTGAGTCATGAGGCCATAATGTTGCAGCACACAAAAGGGAAAAAAAGCCAGGTCAAAGGTTGTTGTGCACTCTCCACAACTGAATAATGTATCATTCTCTCTCTCAAATTCAAGCAGATCAAAGCATTTCATTGAGTTTCACATCAATAACACAGTGCAGACTGGTCATTGCGGGGGAAGGGTTAGTTAAATAGTGCCTATTATGCTAAATCCACTTTTACATTGTGTGTTAACAGTTTTTGAACCCAGCCACCCTACACTGTTAAAAATCCATCAACTTCCTTGCTGTTTAATCCTCAGTAAACCCAACCATTGTCATTAGGCATGCACTTCTGATTCTTTTAGGCAATATGACATTGCACTGTTTAGGCTCCATCTACAGCTATTGATGGACAATCCAGCATTTCCACAATTTCTGCTCTCAGTTGTCTTTGTTTGGGCATGGTCCTTTATTTTATCCTTCTTATTTTTTACACATCAGCAGCTGCTTTGGTGAAATCATATCCTAAGCAATGCAACTGACATACGTTTGAATGTCAGACCGGCAGAGCAAGATTTTATCAAGTTCTTTGCAAACTTTGCAAAATCAGGATGTGCTCAAGGCTTAACATTTAAGACTGCATTTGCTCCCAAGATCTAAGCCACAGAGAGAGCAAAAGTAAGCTACTTGTAGTTTTGATGGTAATTCACCACAAAATGTACCACATTTAACTTATGTCTGCGCAAATAATTTCACTATAGAGTAGACTGATTTCATTTTGTAACCTTCATTGCAGTAAACTGTGTCAGGCCGTTATATGGCAAGAGTTCTACTTAATTGCAAATGTAATTAATCAAAACCTGCTCTATCTCTCTTTAGCATACATTCTCTGGTTCTATAGACATTATTCACAATTTCCTGAATGAGTTATAAACTCCTTGAATTTAATGATACTTAAAATGGAAATATGATATAACCATATCCCTAACATCAATGTTTATAGATATGCAAAGAGATGTATTCACTTTGCATGCTTCTGAAGATTATCCATCACCCACCAAAACAGCTTTCTTTTTAAACACCCCAAAATCCATGTTTTCAATGTTATATTAAATGATCTGTGTGAATTATTTTTTTTTTTTTTGCTGAAACTTCACTGACAAGGGGTGGCACTGTGGGTCTGTTAGCACTGTTGCCTCACAGCAAGAAAGCCTCTGGTTTAAGTCCTGGCTGGGCCAGTTGGCATTTTTGTGTGCAGTTTGCATGTTCTCCTTGTGTTCACATGGGTTTTCCTCCAGGTGCTCCGGTTTCTCCCACAGTACACAATCCAAGACATGCACATAAATTGAATTGGATAAATTAAAATTGTCCATAGGCCATGTGTCAAGGAGTTTACAGAGTGTCAGATCCACAGTACATGTATTGTTATGAACTGCACAAGTCAGAGACAGAGAGCAAAACTTTTGCATTCAGTCAGTCAATCTGCTCAAGCAGACAAGTTTTATTAGTTAAAATCTAAGTTTATACAGTATGTTCCCTCTGACTCGGGAGACACCATAATCATAGCCCCAATGGGCTATATTATGGACAATGGTAATTAGAGACAATGCTTTTGGACAATGCTAATTAGAGCATTGGACAATGCTAATTACAGAGAATGAAGGTGTGTTTACTCTATTGCTGAATAAGGCTGTCACAAAAACAGGACTGTCATGTATTTGCTCTCTGAGCATAAATAGTTGTATATATTTATATTGTATCCATATTGAAGCTGTTGCGATTAGCTAATAGCAATGTTTCAAATCATGATTTTGATTCAGTTGTGATTAATTGTTCACTCCTAATTCTCACTATATGGAAATGAATTAATTGATCACAAAATATTTTGGAAACCCTTTACAGTCGTATTTGCACTGGAAACTGACTAAATCACATTCCACGGTAATACCAGGGGTAGCCTATATTAAATAAAAAAGTATTGAAAACGGATCAACTCATGTCCTCAGTTTAACCCAAAGACAGACATTACTGTATATAAGACTACATTATAACCTTCTTCAAATGTTAAAAAGACATAAAAAAAGACACAGAATATTGTATGAAACAAAAGCAGGGGGAATGCAATGGGCCCCCAGGATAAATTCAGTTAGACAGAGCCTGTTTGTATTGTGATCTCCAGTGATCTTCCCCAATCGCAACAGTTTGTAATATGGTGGGAAAATTTTGTGACCCCTGACCTCCATCTCGCCATTTAAAGTAAACATGTGTTTCCGGAAATTTCATCACAAGAGGACTATTTTCAGTTCAATCTTCTCACATATTAAGTAAAGGGGCCCTCTGTCAACATTACAGCTTTATGAAAAAGAACATAAAATATACTTAAACTCAGCCTTTTTGTTCTGAATCAGTGACTGCAGTTTGCAAAAAGATGTGTTTTACAAATTGATTACATTATGAGTGTGTTTTTTATGCTTTTTTTTTACATTAGAGGTGGAATTCACATTAGGACTAGGATGGTGGCAAACAAAAACCGTGGCTGTAAAGATAATTAACATAAAACCTTATGTGCTTCATTTATGAAATACAAGTAAAGGTCCACATCATTCTTGTGAATTTTCAGAATATCATTCAGAATATTTTCA
Source organism: Danio albolineatus (assembly GCA_903798035.1). Lineage (NCBI taxonomy): Eukaryota > Metazoa > Chordata > Actinopteri > Cypriniformes > Danionidae > Danio > Danio albolineatus. The sequence continues at coordinate 44,675 of CAIGQQ010028549.1, read as the reverse complement.
GAATAGCCTACATAAGATCACATGACAGAGTTTGTTTTAGGAGCATTCTACTTGAACCAAAGTTTCAGCAGGCAGTCAACAAAACTACTGTACTGTAGGTGAGTGCAGCCGAGGGGGAAGTTGAACACAGAGCTGACAAGTTGCATTATTGGGCCTGAAGTCAAATAAACACAAAACACACATTATTGTTGTCCTGTAGTGAATCATGGCTTTAAGAGTCGAAAGTAACTTTTGTCTTCTGTGCACTCTGGAATACAACTTATTTATTATGCATAAAAATTGATACACTGGTTCATTTTATGCATTAGTTAAGTTGCTCACTTTGAATAAAAACTGACCAATATTAATGGCAATGTTATTAAAAACCACTTGCTTTCAAGTATTTCTATTTCTCAGCATTTATTCAAATCGCTCCCTTGATTTTCCATAATGCACACCCATAGATTTTACTACACATATGGTGTCATTTGTGCAAAGTGCAATACAATCTAAACAATAAAATGTTCTTGAACATGGAAAGAAACAAAATTTGGCTAAACAACATTTCTGAATAAAGAACTTCAATTACATTTCCCAACAAAAATGTAAACTCATGTTTGCTGAGGGAAATCAGCTTTGTATTACCCCTGATATTCCAGATCAATGGATGGTTGTATGCAATCAGAAAATCAATATTATCTTACTACCAATCCTAGATCTGCACATTTTGAACTGCTATCTGCACAGGATGCTGTTCAGTGTTTTTTGCTCTCCACCAGTTCTTATTAGTCCTGGAACCAAAACATACTGATCAGGAAGGACAGCATGGCTACGGTTGTGTATATCAATCCCACCTCATGCCTCAGCTCGCTCGGCATTTGCTCTTCTGGAGTCACACACAGTTGAAATCACTACCAGGAGAGCTCAACTGTGCAATCGATGGGCTCTCACAGCAGATTATGATATTGACCTATAAAGCAGATTGACCTAACTGCTTGTCCCAAAACTGACACTTGCCAGTTGTATTTTTTCCTGATCAAGGCCCCCCACAGCACAGATGCACTTGCTCACAGCTGGCCCCAGGGTCTGTGCAAAAATGCATTTCCCCCAGTGAGCCTAATTGCACAGAACATGTGCAAGGTCAGGGCGGATGAGGAGCAGGTCCTGCTTGTTGCCCTACTGTGACCCAACTAAACTCAGACATGTCAGATCAGCATTGTGGTGTTTCTTTTAGAATAAAGCTGGATGTTGTCTGGTATACCTGCCTGGTCAACCTGCATTTTGGGGATCTGGGCCAGCTATACGTGATCCCCACTTGGTGTTTCCTTAAATGTTTTTCATAAAACATATTGATGATTCCCAGGACTTTTGGAAAAATACTCTGTGAACTGATGAGAAAAAAGTTTAACTTTTTGAAGATGCGTGTCCCATTATGTTTGGCATAAAAGTAGTGCCGCATTTTAGAAAAAGAACATCATACCAACAGTAAAATGTGGTGGTGGTAGTGTGATGGTCTGGGGCTGTTTAGCTGCTTTAAGACCTGGAAGACTTGCTGTGGAAAATGGAAGCATGAATTCTGTTGTGTACCATAATGTCCTAAAGGAGAATATTTGGCCATTAGAGACCTCAAACTGAAAAAACTGGGTTCTGCAGCAGGAAAATTATCCAAAGCACACCAACAAATCCACTTCTGAATGGCTGAAGAAAAACAAAATGAAGACTTTGAAGTGGCCTTCAGTGTCCTGATCTGAATCCAACTGAGATGCTTTGGCATGACCTTAAAAAGACCTTAAATTATCAAAAATGCTTGATTGCACTTGCTGATGCTAAGGGTGGCCCAACCAGTATTTAGGTTTAGGGGCAAACACATTTCCATTTATGCACTATGTACTTATGCACTTACACACTCAACATCATAGTATATGTTTGTAGTGTCGTCCCAAATGGAACACTAATGGTTTTTGTACTAAGCTGAAATACAAACTGATTTCCATAATGATGTTTGACGATTGCAAAATTAGTGAAATAAAAGACCAAACTACCAAATAATACCTGCAATGAGTATAACTGCAATTACCATTGGGAGGTGATATAATCACTCTCGTAGGATAATTTTGCTTTCACAATCCAAAATAAATAAAGTAATCCAACATCAGTGCCCGACAGCTCCGCCCCTTTCCACTACATGAGCAAAGCAGCGGCTGTTGAGTTTGTGAAGTGTCCAACATTTCACACTTCTTTTTAATGGTTGAATAAGTGCTTCTTCCGGGTATTTAAAGTGTACTTACTCTTTTTAGAGTTTTCAGTGTGAATGCACTACACTATTTATACCACAATATGGCATAGAATAGTGCATAAGAATATGATTTTGGGATTTTGGTCTAATCTTCAAGAAGAGCCCACAGTTAGCTCTTCTGTCCTGTTTTCTGGCTGACTTGACTCTTTTTGCATCTGTTTCCCGCTATTCTGATCCAGGGATGCAGTTCCATCTTCTTGAGATCTTGTTTAATCAGCCTCATTATCATATTTACTCATGGTAAACGACTGCCTCTTTGCTATTTTGAAAATACACATATTATTTAGGTAGGCCACTATGCTATTATTTATTTTTGCTGCTCATTGCATGTGAAACAATCGCCAACCAATGCCAGTGATTGTAAATGTAAGAAAGATGATTGGCTGAAAATATTGTTGAAGGTCAATAGTTAAACGTGTCTTCTGCTTAAACTTGCATGTGTTGATTACTGTCATGTGTGTGCGCGCACACACAAACCACACAGCCTTTGCTTGCACTCATTCACATTCTCTCTCACACGCTCACACACATACATACACACACAAGTAAAAGCCGGATCATATAAAACAAATACTAGAACACAAAACACGAATATCTGACATTTTATGGAATAGGATCCGATAAGATACGGCCAAAATTAAGTGCTGCCATGGGGATTTACAAAGTTACCTCACACCTTAGCCTAAACATGCAAAAATAAATCTATTTCTATTGACCATTTTGAGGGATGTAAACAATAATGATGGTCCTAATGTATTTCCTGTATTACATTTTAATTTCCATAGCTTTCAAGATTCCAAAAAGGTTCACATATTGCTAAATAATGTTATGGCAGCCATTTTAACATTAAGATATGATTAAAATGCCTTTTATTAAAGTTATGAAACAGTTTGGCAATTAGCAGGAAATGGTCATGGGCCAGTGACATCGCCACATTGGTATTCAAATTTAAATTCCATTTTTTTTTAGAAAGGGTTGACTATGGAACAGATAGTGTTAGTAATAGAATTGCTGAGAATAACTAAAGATTGACAAATGTTATTTTTAAGAAAGCAAAAATAAGTGCATTACTTTACACCCCCCCCCCCCCCCCCCCAAAAAAAAAAAAAAACAAAAAAAAAAAAAACAAGCAATTATATAACAATACTTATGCGGTATTATTGCCCAAACAAGTAGAACTGTAACATTCTGCTTATAAGCCCATAATGCAGTTAATTTGCAGTAGAATATTCAAACACTTTAAAGTAGTTGTAGATTCTGTAGATTCACTTACCACACTCACCAACAAAAACACAAACTAGTGTTTGTGTTTCACACAAAAGTTTGTAAAAAGCATACTGTATTTAATATTTTTATTATGTACTGATTGATTACTGATTGATTGAGAGAATGGTTTAATGAGGCTGCTACTACATTACTTTCAATCCATTGCTCTGGAAAAAAAACAATGTAAACAAATATTTCCTTTTCATTCTACTCTCTATCTCAGATTCAATGCACTCTCTCTCTCTCTCTCTCCCCCTCTCACTCTCTCACACACACATACTGTACACACATGCACACACACACACAGGATGAGGCAAAGAGCCAATCAAAACAGTTTGCAGAGGTTCTAGGGTACCAGCAGGAGGCGTTTAGTTGAAGCCTCTTTGTTAGCATTTTGACAGTGCATCTATCTCTCTCTGTAACGCATGAATCTCATGTCAAAAAAGCCAATTAAATGGTTGGGATTTTGTTAAGGCAAGCAAGTGTGGGAGGTGCTGGGAGGTGTGGGGAGGAACTTTTAAATTGCCCCACAACAATACAGCATCACTTTATAATGGACATACTGTATGTAGATGTTTCCTTAATAATTGAATAGTTATTTATATAGCAGTGACCTCCATGTGAGCTGCTTTGACATCATACCTAAATCACAACCACAAAGGCAGAGTTTCAGACTGCAAATTACATCATAGACATGGTAAGCTGATTGTAGGTTGTGCACCTGTTGTAACCTCTTCTAAAACATGACTTGATTCTAAGGCTTAGGTTTAGTTCCACCTTCCATAACAATGTTTGTTGGCCTAAATTTGGAAGAAAGCATGAAAGCACTCCTCATTCATTATACCAAATATAAATAAAGCTGACAGCATATCCATCACATTTAATTCTCTCAAAATAAACATCAGCCATCATTATAACATTAAACTTTAAATGAAATCTGACATAAACAGCCTGTGGATGTTTTTTAGTTTCAGCTACAACTGGCATTATAATTTAGAGCTATTCCACAGCTGCCCTAACTTAAACATCACTCCTTGCCTTCACATTAAGCACAGTTCTCCTCTGCCTCAGGTTCTTTGTAATCCCTGGTTACCAGAATATGTTTATGTCTCAGTATGAAGGCTGTCTGAAGCACAGCTGGACTGAAAGGCTCCAGTCCAGACAAAGAAGGAAACATTCTTCATCTTCCACTTACAGTATGGCTCATTTGCATCTTGATAATATTTCATTGAAGGTCATGTTCAAAACTCATTCAGGATATCAGAGTCAGTCTAAGTTCAGTGCCCAGCTGAGATCAAACACACAGAAGAAAGGATCCATGCTCTAGCTGGATGAGGCACAGAAATCCAAAATCAAACAAAGCAGAAGACTGGTAGGCAGTAATGGCAGGCCTTTACATTTGACAGTTTATAAACACCTCAAAAAGAAAAAACTTGAGGTTAGTGATAATATGATCTAACCATAATTTAGACTAGGACAGCGTGGGACAAATCCCAAACCAATGTGTGTTTATATATATACCGGAGCACCAGGAGGAAACCCACGCAACCATGGGGAGAACATGCAAACTCCACACATAAATGCCGAGGATCGAACCAGCGACCTTCTTGCTGTGAGGCGAACGTGCCACGGTGGCCTAGTGGGTAGCATGTTCGCCTCATAGCAAGAAGGTCGCTGGTTCGAGCCTCGGCTGGGTCAGTTGGCATTTCTGTGTGGAGTTTGCATGTGCTCCGGTTTCCCCCACAAGTCCAAAGACATGCGGTACAGGTGAATTGGGTAGGCTAAATTGTCCGTAGTGTATGAGTGTGAATGAGTGTGTGTGGATGTTTCCCAGAGATGGGTTGCGGCTGAAAGGGCATCCGCTGCGTAAAAATATGCTGGATAAGTTGGCGGATCATTCCGCTGTGGCGACCCCGGATTAATAAAGGGACTAAGCCGAAAAGAAAATGAATGAATATATATATATATATATATATATTCATTCATTTTCTTTTCTTTTCGGCTTAGTGTGGGGGAAACCAGAGCACCCAGAGGAAACCCACGCAACCACGGGGAAAACATGCAAACTCCACACAGAAATGCCAACTGGCCCAGCCGGGGATCGAACCAGCGACCTTCTTGCTGTGAGGCGAACGTGCTAACCACTAGGCCACCGTGGCGCCATATATATATATATATATATATATATATATTGAATGCCTTTGAAAACATAATTGACCAGCCACAGTTGACAATTAAGATTATTTTTTTTGAGAAAAACAAAATTATAAAATAAGACTGTACTTACTATGCCCATCAGAACCAGGGGATTTTCGTCCAACGTGATTAGGTGATGGACACCTTGTTGTAACTGGTGGATGGTGAAGGCTCTCATGACCTCTGGCGTCTGTTGTTTTGGAGATACTAATTTCAGGCTTTCTTGCTGATCCATCCCCAGGGCTTGGTGGCTCACTCTTCCTAAAGGTGGTCTCTGGGAGTTTAGAACTGGCATGGGGAACAATGGTTGATGCTGCACGTGTGATGGGAGCAATAGTCTCCAGTGTCTTGCTGAAGGTCACTGAGTGCTTCTGGGTTTCAGGTGTCTTACTGTGGCCCAAGACATCTGGCCTCTTCAGCCCAAACCGAGTTGTGCCTGGACTAGTACATAACAACATTTTATGCAGTTAATTTAGTTTACCCTTTATCGTAGCGGTATGATTCAGTATAGTACAGTGCAGTACAATTTGATATGTGCAAGTCTGATTAGGCTTGTGTTTCTTCTGCCAATTGTAGTCTACCATTTCTTGGTAGGTGTGATGTAAGACAGAAAGATGGATGTCACTTGTCAAATTGATGTCCCTTGATAAGCTGGAAAGTAGCAATCAATTTTGTTCTTTTGTTCAATTTTGGATTTTTTTTTTCATCTTGACATTTGGTGATCATTTCTACAATTACAAATAACAATTTTCTATTTTTATATTGTCACAAAGACTGTACATATTTAGGCTACAATGTTGTACAATGATATATATATATATACAGTATGTCACAAAAGTGAGTACACCCCTCACATTTCTGCAAATATTTATTTATATCTTTTCATAGGACAACACTGCAGAAGTGACTCTTTGACACAATAAAAGGGGTCAGTGTAAAGTTAGTTTAGCAGTGTAAATTTAGTGTCCCCTCAAAATAACTAAAAACACGGCCAATAATAGCTGAACCCCTGGCAACAAAAGTGAGTACACCCCTTAGAAAAAATTTAAAAGTTAATATTTTGTGTGGCCACCTTCATTCTCCAGCACGGCTTTAATTCTGTTGGACATGGAGTTGACCAGAGCTTCACAGGTTGCCACTGGAATCCTCTTCCACTCCTCCATCACAACATCACCAAGGTGGTGGACATTTGACACCTTGTGCTCCTCCACCTACCTTTTCAGGATGCCCCAGAGGTGTTTTAAGGGGTTTAGGTCTGGAGACATGGTTGGCCAGTCCATCACCTTTACCCTGAGTCCCTTTAGCAAGCCAGTGAGGTGTATTTGGGGTCATTATCATCCTGAAACACTGCTTTATGGCCCAGTTTCCGGAAGAAGGGGATCATGCTCTGCTTAAGTATGTCACAGTACTTGTCAGAATTCATTTTTTTCTCATTGAATTGTAGCTTCCCAATGCCAGCAGCACTCATGCAGTCCCACATGATGACACTCCCACCATCATGTTTAATGATAGACAAGACACACTTGTGTTTGTACTCCTCACCTGGTTGCCACCACACACGCTTGACACTATCTGAACCAAAAAGGTTTATCTTGGTCTCATCAGACCACAGGACATGGTACCAGTAATCCTGGTCCTTAGTTTGAATGTCTGCGGCAAATTGTTTGCAAGCTTTCTTGTGCATCTTTAGAAGAGGCTTCCTTCGAGGACAACCATGCAGACCAATTTGGTGCAGTGTGCGGCGTACGGTCTGAGCACTGACAGGCTGACCCCCCCATCCCTTCAATACCTGAAGCAATGCTGGAAGCACTTATCTGTCTTTTTTCAAAGACAATCTTTGGATGTGACGCTCAGAACGTGCACTCAGCTTCCTTGGCTGACCATGGCGAGGCGTGTTCTGAGAAGAACCTGTCCACTTAATGCAATGAATGGCCTTGGCTGCAGCACAGTTTTGGCTATCTTCTTATAGCCTAGGCTTTATGCAAAGTAACAATTTGTTTTTTCAGGTCTTCTGAGAGTTGTTTGTCATGAGATGCTATGTTGAACTTTCAGTGGCCAGGTTGAGAGAGTGGAAGAGCTTTTATACCAAATTTAACTCGCCTGCTATCTGGAAACACCTGAGACAGTGTAAAACTAATGAGCCACATGCCACAGGGGAAGGAAAATGTCTAATTGTGCTCAATTTGTACATTTTCACTTAGGGGTGTACTCACTTTTGTTGCCAGGGGTTCAGCTATTATTGGCTGATTTTTAGGTATTTTGAGGGGACACTAAATTTACACTGCTGAACTAACTTTACACTGACTCCTTTTCATTGTGTCAAAGAGTCATTTCTGCAGTGTTGTCCTATGAAAAGATATAAATAAATATTTGCAGAAATGTGAGGGGTGTACTCACTTTTGTGACATAC
>CAIGQQ010028549.1:0-29954 GCA_903798035.1 Danio albolineatus | reverse complement strand
ATATATATATATATATATATATATATTGCTAATGAATCAAAGAAACACTGACATTTTTCATTTCTTTGTCTACTTTTATTTAAAATTTGGTTTTAGGTGGGTAATAGAACACCACATCATAACTACAAGCCAAGCATTGCCAATAACATTTTTAATCATTTACTTTCACTTTTCTGTCATAATCCCACTTTATTTATTTATTTATTTATTTATTTTATTATATATATATTTTTTTACATTTTTGACCAGATTTTTAGCTACTTAACTTTTTCACAATAAAAGAAAAAACTAAAAACTAAAAACTTTTTTAGAGCTATAAACTTGAGTTTTGTGACATTTATTTTGACTTGTGTGAGTTGTGAGACTTATATTATGGCATCTGAATAAATGGTTAAACAGGATTTGCTGAAAGACAGTATAATCTTCTCATGCTAACACTTTATAGTAAAGTTAATACCACAATGTCATAAACTTTAACAAATGAATAAACTTTCAACTGCTCATTTAAATGTTTTTCTCATTTCCAGTTTTATAATCAAATCTGGATATGTGAACATGTTCAGAATAAAACTTGCAGTCTGAAAGAGATCACATGCACTTCCAAACCACTCTACTACTAGATTTAAAAATCCCACCAGTTTGTTTTATATGACCTGGGAGAAAACACAATCTCTCTAAAGTTGGGCCAGATATTCCAGACACAAACTTTCCCAGATACCAACAAGTTTGCCAAAGTGCTTGCAGTATTCACAGTGCTTTGAAAATCCCTTATAAGTTTCTCACACTCAGCCCACAAACAGTAATGAATAAAGCATGTGGCAACACAGCATATGCAGTGCTTAAATATATTCTGCATGTCAGATGATTTTACCATAATGTCACTCAATATGCCTCAGCACAAACTAATAAAGTATCAGTATTTCAGTTTTTATTTGTGAAACAAAACAAAGGTAACAGCAATAACAGTACATGATGTTGTTGTAAATGGAGCTCTAGCTTCTTTCCTTAGGCACCACCAGAGAGAACTATCACCCAGATTTTAGACAGGTCTATTTGGACTCAAAAGCCTCCTTGCCTGGGACTGATTTTAGTGGCAGGTGCAACTAATTTGTACTCATATAAGCCTCTTGTTCTGTGCAGTTCATTGTGAAGTCTTGATTGGACCTGCAGTAATTACTTAGTGGGGTTTTCATAGTGGTTTGCCATGTGATTTGACCCCTTGTTTGCTTATATCAGGGGTATCCAAACTCAATCATGGAGGGCTGGTGTCCTGCTGAGTTTCGCTCCAACTTGCTTCAACACACCTGCCTTAATGTTAATACTGTCATTCATTCATTTTCTTGTCGGCTTAGTCCCTTTATTAATCCGGGGTCGCCACAGCGGAATGAACCGCCAACTTATACAGCATTTGTTTCACGCAGCGGATGCCCTTCCAGCCACAACCCATCTCTGGGAAACACATCCATACATTCTCATTCACACACATACACTACGGACAATTTAGCTTACCAAATTCACCTGTACCGCATGTCTTTGGACTGTGGGGGAAACCGGAGCACCCGGAGGAAACCCACGCAACCACGGGGAGAACATGCAAACTCCACACAGAAATGCCAACTGGCCCAGCCGGGGATCGAACCAGCGACCTTCTTGCTGTGAGGCGAACGTGCTACCCACTAGGCCACCGTGGCGCCCATGTTAATACTGTGTATCTAGTAAGTGATTGATTAGCTGGTTCAGGTGTATTTGATTAGAGTTGGAGCTAAACCAGGGCTGCTCAACCCTGTTCCTGGAGATCTACCTTCCTGCAAAGTTTAGCTCCAGCCCTGACCAAACACACCTGAACCAGTTAATTAGGACCTGAACAGTGCTTGATAATTACAGGCAGGTGTGTTTGATATGGGTTGCAAGTGATCTGCAGGAAGGTAGATCTCCAGGAATAGAGTTGAGCACTCTTGAGCTAAACTCTCCAGGGCTGTTTCTCAATTCCAAGAACGTAGAGTATGGACTTGTGTTCTTGTGGAGACCGGTCTTGCCAGGTCACATCGGGAGAACGAACTCAGGAGACCACGAGGACAGAGAACTCGTCCTGTGAGAAATGAAATGCTGCGTTCTTCCTGATGGTCACATGACCCTCACGCATCTTTAACCAAAAATTATTTAAACATTATAGCATCCTTACAGCGATTTATTGTTTTCCCCCACAATATATACTCTGCATAAAGACATTATAAATATACACTGCAAAACAAAATTAAACAGATTTTAATACAAATTTCAACAAATAAACACCCTTAATGTGTTTATGCCTTTATTAAGATGTTCATGATAATGTTTACTTTCACTGTTTCATTTAGGGAAACTTCTGAGGTAAATAAGTATATCTCTGTACTTTAATCATAAATCTATACAAAATGCTGCGCTTCCCAAATTCAGTCGCAATGACTTCTGGGACTTCTAGAGCGAGTTCGCAAGTGCGCAAGTCTGCATCGGTGCATCCTCGATATCAAGAACACATCCGGGAACTTTCACGCGTCCTTTGTTCTTGCGGTCTTGAGTATTGGAACTGAACTTTGGCAGTTGATGATGACGTTACGAGAACACAAGGACGCAAGACCGCTGAAGAATGCATATTCAGAAACAGCCCAGGACACTGGTCCTTCGGGTCTAATGCTGCAGTCACACTACAGAGCATGTAAAATTCTGTTGTACAGCGCTGCGAAAAGGGGCGGGATTAAACAAGACGATTACACATTTAAAAAGCAAGCGATTTGGTCCATATAATACATTTCTGTCCAGAGAGGTCATGTTTTGCTCTATGATTGGTCTTACACACAGTCACGTGTTGTGATTTCGCAGGTCAGAGTTCACCAAGCTTGAACTTTGCACCGCAGCAAACTGAGGTATTTGTCGCACAAGCTTGCATTTCAGGTCTGGCGCATTTGTGTGCATGTAAATGGAACTTTATGGGGAGAAAAGTCCTGTGTGACCGCAGCTTAAGTTTGGACATCTCTGATTTATATCACCCGTGATTGTTCTTTGCCTGCCCTGACCCTTGCCTGTCTATCAACCTGTTTTCTTATTGCTGGCATCTGCACCTTTAATAAAGCATTGCAGATGGATCAACCGGCTTCTGACTCATCTGTGTTTGATTATACTGATTAGACTTAATTAGGAAAGCCACACACCTGTCCATAAAAGACCTTATTCACCTTATTCTCTGTGTACGAGCAGGTGCAGCCATTTGAATCTTTTTGGCTCAAGACTTCCAGTCTCATTCACTTCCATTCATTTTTAGACGTTAAAAACAACTTGTTTTGCTGCTTGATGTTGCAAACTGATATTTTTTGCAAATCACTTGTTTGCGTAACACTTGTTTGAAAGAGCAAGTAGTTTGACTATTTTCTGCCGTTTATTATTCCTAGTCATTTCTCCCATAAGCAACTGAATTGGAAGTTCTAAAACAATCGCAAAAAACAGTGCACTTCCGCATTGAAGAATAAGGTCAATAGCTCACAATGCATCTCAGAGCAAATGAGAATCATGGGGTCAAAGGAACTTCCCGAAGAGTTTAGAGAAAAGCTTATAGAGCTTATTGTGGCAAGGCACAGATCTGGGCAAGGTTACAAAAAATATTCTGCTGCACTTAAGGTTCCTAAGAGCAAAGAAGATTCCATAATCTTTAAATGGAAGTTGTTTGGGTAGACCAGAACCCTTCATAGAGCTGACAATCCGGCCAAACTGACCTATTGAGGGAGAAGCGAGAAGCATTGGTGAGAGGTAAAGAAGAACCCAAAAATCACTGTGGCTGAGCTCCAGAGATTGCAGATGGGAGAAAGTTGCAGAAAGTCAACCATCTCTGCAGCCCTCTAAGTCAAGGCATTGTGGTAGAGTGGCCCATTAAAAGTCTTGTTGCAAAACACATGCATCCCTGCATGGAGTTTGCTAGAGGGATGAAAAATAAGATTCTCTAGTCTGATGAGACCAAGATACACATTTAGGCCTTAATTCTAATGGGTATGTGTGGAGGAAACCAGGCACTGCTCATCACCTGTTCAATACAAAACAGTGAGGAATGGTGTTAGCGGCATCATGCTGTAGAGGTGTTTTTCAGTTGCAGGGACAGGACAACTGGTTGTAATTGAGAAAAAAATGAATGCGGCCAAGTACAGGGATATCCTGGATGACAATCTTCTCCAGGTTTACCTTCCAAGAAGACAATGACCATAAGCACGCAGCTAAAATATGAAGGAGTGGCTTTTCAAGATCATTTGGCACAACAACTCCGTGACTGTTCTTGAATGGCCCAGCCGGAGCCCTGACTCAAATCCAATTGAGCATCTCTGGAGAGACCTAAAAATGGCTGTCCACCAACATTTCACATCCAACCAGTGGAATGAGAAACAGAATGTACCATTGGAAACAGAATATACCTGAACTAATTTTAGAGCTTCATGGCAAAGGCTGTGAATACTTATGTGATTTTTCAGGTTTTTAATTTATAATAAATTTGTAACTATTTCAAAAAATGGGGTATTGTGTGTAGAATTTTGAGGAAATAAGTAAAGTTTTGTTATAAACTAATTTCGAGAGGATCACATGCTTATGATTGCTTGCAGCTGGTGCTGCATTATTCAATTTATGATTCACCAATCAGACGATTCCTAAGCCACTATAAATACCCTAAGTTCCATACCACAGTCATCTTTGTTTTGAAGAATCCCCCCTTCCACCCCTACTCCTCCCTCTTTCCTAGATGGGTGGCATGGTGGCCCAGTGGTTAGCAATGTTGCCTCACAGCAAGAACGTCACTAGATCTAGTCCTTATTAAGCCAGCCGACGTTTCTATGCAGAGTTTACACGTTCTCCCTGTGCTCACGTGAGTTTCCCCTGGGTTCCCTGGTTTCCTCCCACCGTTAAGTTAATTGATTAATCCAAATGAGCACCATAGACAGGCTCCTAGTAAGTAGTTATCTCTTAAGAGCAATCACTATCTGTTCATTAGCTACTACAGCAGGGGAGTTCTTAAGATCTACCTGAGCTCAAACTCCCCTCTCGCCTGGCAAACAGGATTGAGCCACGGGCTCAAGGATCTTGTGAGCTCAGGGCTCTCTTCCAGAACAGCATGCCAAACAAGCTTTATAATCAATCATCAGCTAAGTGTGAGCTCTTGAAATGAATTTAATCCATTTTGAAAAAAGTGAAGAGCTATGAATACTTTCTGGATGCAGTGTATATATATATAATTATAATTATTCTCTTTGTTCTCTATTTCCACCTGGGGATACTCATCCCGTGGCCACCAGAGACTATGCAGCACCACGGATGTGATCCGAAACCCATGACGAGATGATCCCAAGGTTCCATAATCCTGGACCACCTGTATCCTGAGCAGCTGCTTGGTGCATGGCAGAGTAGCAAGCATGAGACTGATTCCTGTGACCCTCCAAGGACAAGACTAGCCTAGAGTTTCTCCAGTCGTCTAGACTGCAGCTCTACACAAGACGTCTGGCCATAGGAGAAATGGTCGTGCCCAACTGAGCCTGGTTTCTCTCGAGGTTTTTTCATTCTTCACTTTCGCCAAAGTTTTTTCCTCACCGCTGTCGCCTCTGGCTTGCATGGTTCAGGACTTGTAGAGCTGCGCATCGATGGATTACTCTTCAGTGTTTGGACTCATTCATTCATTCATTTTCTTTTCAGCTAAGTCCCTTTATTAATCCGGGGTCCCTGTGTTTTACACAGCGGATGCCCTTTCAGCCGCAACCCATCTCTGGGAAAGTGTTTGGACTCTCAGTAGTGAATATTAAACCACACTGAACTGAACTCCAACACTAAAAACTGAACTGACACTGTTTCAATTTACTATAACTTTCTATGTGAAGCTGTTTTGGCACAATCTACATTGTAAAAGCGCTATACAAATAAAGGTGAATTGAATTGAATTGAATCATCCTGCTGAAAAAGCTGTTTGTGTTAAAAACAATGTGCTTTTAAAAGTTATATGAACTGACATTTACTGATGTAGCTACAGCTGTTTGGCTGACCTCAGCTCAGCTTAAGAGCTCCATTTGGCTTTGGTTTCTGAAGAAAAGCCAGCATAATTATGGGAACACTGACTATCCATCCTACCCACCTGGATTACAAGAAAGTGTTTGATTTCTAGTTAGAGTAATATGTATGAAATCCTGAACTTCATGCATTCCCATAATAAACTTTCACTCTAGGCTGTATTAAGTTTGATTCAGGAGATATGGCAAATGGATCTCTGTCCCTGGACCTTTAGCAGTGAATCACATTGACTCTCCTTTTGTGACTCGCTGCTCACTGCCGATATCACACTTTCACATTTAAATGCTTTGTGGAAGAACATCTCGAATGCTGCTTGAAATCAGACATCTGACCAGTAAATTTAGGCCAGATGGACAAACCACAAGCTGAGTGAGGTGTGTCATTCAAGATGGTGGCCACAAATCTGATCACTGAGATTAGTGCAGAGCTAAATATGAAAATAAACTTTCAAGTGTTTTTACAGTACAAATTGACTGGAAACCATACTAGTAAAGGCTATTTCTGAGATATTAGCTTTTTAGTGCAATTTATATTGTCACATTTTTCTTCATCAGTGGTTTTCAAAAGAATATATTCCATTTTTTTATTATTATTATTTTAGCTATAATTGGCACACTAGCACAAACTATTTACACCTCATCTGATGAATATGCAGCTGTGAGGTTGGAAGAAAGACATTTCATATAAAGGTATTTTTGGTGCAAAACTACCAAGCAGCTGAAAAAGTATGATTTATAGTTTTAAAGACTAGCCCGCCTTTGTATTTGCATATGCTGATTCGGTGGTTAGCACTGTCGCCTCCAGCAAGAAGTTTGGCATTTTTGTGTGGAGCTTGTATGGGTGTTTCCCAGTACTGGGTTGTGGCTGGAATGGCCTCCACTGCATAAAACATTTGCTGGGTAAGGTGGCGGTTCATTCCGCTTCAGTGACCCCTGATAAACCCCTGGTCTTGTGAAACTGTACTGAAGGATTTGAAAAGGTGTGAATGTTGTGTTGTGCATGGATAGAAAAAAAATAGCTACACAGTTGAAAATTTACTCTGTGAGTACAAATTTACCAATACTCATTTGTGGCTGTTTACAACTACAAATTATACTTTTTCTCGGTAGCTCAGTAGTTTTGCATCATTTCACTGCAGGTCGGAATGTGACATCGGGATCAAAGCCTGAATCAAGAGAGAGAGTTGATGATCACTGTACAAACTAGGGATGGGTAACTCGATACTCAGTATCGACACGACTCAAGCATGTCAATTATGTCTCATATTTCTAGTTAATTTTTGCTATGTAATTACTTTTACCATTTTCACTTATCATGTAATACACAGACACTCACATCAACATAGCATAATACAACAATAGTTAATATTTTTTACATTGCTGTGATAATTGGGTTTAAGGTTGGAGTAAGGGTGGACATTAATAATATACAATTTATGGTTAATTTAAAAAATAATATGAGTAATACTCTGTATAATTACTGTTTTTACATTACTGTGATGATTGGGTTTAGAGCTGGGGAAGGGTAGAAATTATTAAAATTGAATTAATGGGTAAATTATTAAAATAATATAAAAATATTGTTAACTTTTAGCCGTTTGCTGCTGTATCCCTTGTAACAACAACAGTTAATCTGGGTGTCCTGAGTCTGAGCTCATTCTTGCAGACTTTTCTCAATTATTTCTCTCTTTAAAGCCTTTTCCCCCAACTGCACTGCTCGTCTTTAAAGTGTACATGAATACATACAATCAACAAACTTTCAATATTGTTTATTTATCCATTTTTCTTTGGCTTAGTCCCTTATTTATCAGGGGTCGCCACAGCAGAATCAACCACCAACTATTCCGACATATGTTTTACGCAGCGGATGCCCTTCCAACCGGATGCAACCCAGTACTGGGAAACACCCATACACTCTTGCATTCACACACGCACTCATACACTAAGACCAATTTTGTTTACTCAATTCACTTATGTCTTTGGATGTAAAAGAAACCAGGTCCGTTCTTCATACGTGGATTACTCATTTAGCTGGATTTGGTTATTGATCATTTGACACTATCCAGGATCGTTTCGTTCTTCAAAACTCATTCGAGAGTTGTTGTCATTGCAACAGTTCTCGTAGCTCAAACCTGCTCTTCTGAAAGTATGTACCCAATGCTGATATTTTCTATATACACTTGGAAAAATAGTAAAATAATAATTTTAAAAAATCTATATAAATTTATGATTTAAAATATTTAATAATATTTAATATAAAATAATTAATAATATTTATATTTACATACATATAACTTTAAAAATATATATAAATGAAATGTATGCAATCTGCACACTGAAATAAAAGTTTAAAACAGCGTGGTTCTTCCCAAGGGGATGAAAGAGATCATTTATTAATATGGACTTTTTAGAGGCAAACGTGTACTATTTTAAAGGTACCAACCCAGCTTTAGTACAACTTGTGTATGATAATAGACATGCACAGTATTCAACTGTTTTTTGACTGTATGTTTGTTTTTTTAATAAAGTAATAATAATTTATGCAGTCATGCACATGTTTTAACAGCAAATATGATGGTGATTTGATGTTTCACAATAGTTCAAAATGCTTTTTGATGCAAAATTTTTTTAAAATTCTGATTAAAAAAACTTAGGCCTAAGCTGCTATAATAAAGAAAATCTGATCTAAAATGTAAAGCTAAATAGATTGCTAAATACTCTTCACACATGAAAGTGTCAAGCTTGCCCACAACAAATGTGTAGTGGGGTTTATTTATAAACTAATTTCGAAAGGATCATGTGCTTATGATTGAACACAGCTGGTACCACATCAGCTCCACATATTGCACCAATCAGACGAACCCTTACACACTATAAATTACCAGAGCTTCCCACTCTGGTCATCTTCATCTTGAAGAACGCTTCGTTTCAGCCAGCTACTGCTACTGCTACTGCTACTGCTACAACAACAACAACAACAACAACAACAACAACAACGACTACTTCAAAGACAACTACATCTCCAACTATAACTCCAACAACTTCATCACCAAAACCTTCCTCATCAAATTGCCTCACAAAACACATCCGCCGCGTCTTCAACCCAGCAAAATCACAGTCCTCGAACTCCGCCGAAACTCTCAAGACGCCGGCGATTCAAGTTATTACAATGCAGACGAACCCGCACCGCTATCCTAGCGGCCCACCCGCGGTAACGTACATGGCATTCAATGAGGGGAAGCCTCGCAAAAACAACTACTTCTAACAAAGACTAAACATTCAATACATCTTTGAAAGAGGAGACCCGCATGATAAACTCACCTCTCCGGCCTCCGCCTTTTTACAGATCCATGGCATCCTAGCAAGTATCCATTTCAAACAGCATGGAGTAACTTGACTGCAAAGGGTCCAGGCAATCCAATCGCATAAATCATCAGACCACAACACATTATACGTCGATAAACTAATCGCCGTAGCTCGCTCAGTAAAACGGCACTTCCGATGTAAACATTACGTCATCAAAATGGCCGCCGATCCACGAACCTTTGACTGACATCCTATCGAACCAATAGCTAAAGGAGAAGTGTCTCCACCCAGCAGCCCATAGTAGGAGAGACGGTCCCGCACTCTCTCTTGACAGTCTATGAGTGCAAATGACTCCGTGAATGACTTTTGCCAGACACGCTTGTTACTTTAATCACCTTAAGATTACAAGCGTAATTAAAAAAAATAAAAAATAAAAAAAAATATTTGAAATTTACGTGCCATAGTGACTTATACACAGAGAGTGACTCATACACTGAGAGTCACGAGCAAATTCCAATTACAAGTCATTTGGAGGTGAAAATCACAAAGAAAAGAAACTTCCCACTCGACTGCGACAAATCGGAAGAGAATACTTCTGATAAATTGACCCACCTCTACCATCCTTGCACCATGCAACAACGAAGCTATCATGCAAAAGGGGCTTCCATTCCTCTATTAAGACAAATGGAGTGACGTTCATCCATTGACTCTGGTTCGATACATTTGCTTTAAACAATGCTATTCCTCTAAGGGGTTTAAAACTTCAGTCCACTATCAATTCACCTGCTCAGCCTTCAAGAGGCACTTCCAGGACCATTAGCCAATACCTTCAGCTCTCCATCCATCTGCAATCCTGCAGGGGAACAAAGGCTCACCTCTACAATTCTCGCACATTGTGAAAACAAGCTATTCTACCATGCATTAACAAGGCGCTTCCATCACAGTTGGCCATGCCCCTATTAAAACGCCTCTCATAGATACTAGCTGAACTATTTATTATGTCTGCTATACAAGTACAATGTTTAATTTCATTCCTGATTTTCTTGTTTTTCACTCCAGAGACCACAAGAGCTAGGATCACCAGCCAAACCCCACCACATACCCTCAGCTCTATCCGTCCACCATCTCGTGGGAAGACAAATGCCCACCTCTTCCATCCACAACAACTAAGCTTGTACCATGAAATAATAAAGGGAGCTTCTATTCACAGTTGCTCATGCTCTTATGTAGACACATATAAGACAAGATATCTGCTAAAACAATTAACTATGTCTGCCGTTCATGTACCTTGTTGTAATAACACTTGTACCACATTTTGATTCTCTCTTGTTTTCCCATTCCAGAGACCAAGGCAATCGGCCCTAGAAGCTGACCCTCATCCCATCCCATGCTTCCATTCACTACAGCCGGACCTATTTAGGGGTCGTCCCGAGTTCAATTGCTGCAGCAGCAACGCTCTAAATGAGCTCATATACACTTACATTCCAAATACCAAATACCTCTATTGTATTCGGACTCCCATCCAACACCCATTCCTCCTCATTCAGAAATGATATTGCCATAGACCATCCCCAACACGATCTCAGACAAACCTCCATACATCTCATTCTGCAAGCAGTAGCTCCCAGAACCCTCCAATCATACCTCACTGCATGGAAAGCCTTTAAACATTTCCATACACAATACAATGCATCCTTTCCTGATTTTTCCCTCCTCACAATCACTTCATTTATATCCCACCTTTACATCTCTAAGAATATACAAGCCAGCACAATTAGAAGCTACCTAAGTGGGATCCAATTTTCCATAAATTAATTTATGGATCTCCATCAGACACCATACCTAACTCCCAAACCACACTACTCATCAAAGGCATTCAGAAATCCCACCCCACCCCCCCAGATTCCAGACTCCCCATCACACTCAATATCCTCTCCAAATGCATACACACATTACACAAAGGCTACCAGTCTAGCCACACAGATCGCACCCTCAACGCCATGTCCACCCTAGCCTTCTACGGATTTCTCAGATGCTCAGAATTCACAATCACAGCCAAATTCAACCCCTCCATCCACCCCACCATATCCGATCTGACACTGCAGGATAAAGAAACCATCTCTTTCTTTATCAAGCAAAGTAAAACAGATCAAATTCGCAAGGCCACCTCATCTACATTTTCAATCTCCCCTACCCCACACATCCATTCCAACACTCCTAGCATTTCTACACCTGAGAAGA
This sequence comes from Danio albolineatus, assembly GCA_903798035.1. Taxonomy (NCBI): domain Eukaryota; kingdom Metazoa; phylum Chordata; class Actinopteri; order Cypriniformes; family Danionidae; genus Danio; species Danio albolineatus. Next base: position 18,339 of record CAIGQQ010028549.1, on the reverse strand, counting down.
TCCCAAGACCCCAACCCCTCCTCCCCACTTTTCACTGACGACGCTAACCGTCCAGTGACTCATTTTTGGTTTCAAAAACACCGAAAAGAAATACTACGTTTATCTGGATTTCCCCCCGAATCATTTTCAAGCCACTCCTTCAGAATAGGAGCCGCAACCACTGCTGCCCAAAACGGGCTCTCCCAAAACCAAATCCAGTCCCTCGGCCGTTTGGTCCTCTGACGCATACCAAACATACATCTGACTCAGCCGATACCATCTCAAGGAAGTCCAGCTGTCTCCCACCAGAAGACATCCATAAACCAGAGCACAAGGGCACGAGCATGACTCTGCCATTTCCTCTTCTTTCTCTTTCTAGCGTCGAGTTTCTCCGCGACTTTCTGTCATTTCTAGCGTCGAGTTACTCCGCTAACCCTCTTTTCTTCCAGCCCTGGATTCCCTCACTAATCTTCTTAAATCTCCAGCATCTAGTTTCTCCGCTGCTTTTCTTTCCTCTTGCGTTGAGTTCCTCCGCTACTTTTTCTTCCTTCCAGCGTTGAGTTTCTCCGCTTCCTGACCCTCCCCCCTTTTTTCCTTGTCTTATTTTTCCTGCTCTAACTACTCCCTCCCTGTCCTTTTAGCGTGAGCTATACTCCGCTACCACTCACTCACACTCATCCACAGCTCTATCGCTTCTTATATCCTTCCTTCTAGCGTTGAGTTCCTCCGCTACTCTTCCCTATTTTCGCATAGGCCACCACTCCTCAAACTCGGACTCCCACGGAGCCTCCCTGAGTTCGACTCCCACGGAGTCATGCCCCCCCCATGGCCACTTCACCCCCTCTCCTGCAGGAATCCTCACCACCCAAAAAATTCTCACCCCGATTCCAGCAGGAGCCCCGCCCACCCCCGCTCCAAACCCACTGGAGCACCCCTCCCATACGACTCCCCCCATACGAGCCCCTCCCAAGTCCAACACTCAGGCTCTTCCAGAGCATGCTTCCAATTTCGCTCCCCCGGAGCCTCTCTCCCTTCTCCACCTTCAATCTTATATCCAGCAGCCGGATATAGCATTGATCTTAGCAATTTGGGGGGTTCCTTCAATACGCGGCTGCTGTCGCGAGCTAAAAAGCATTTTGGGGAGTTCTCGAGACTTACCTGAGCTCAAACTCTCCTCTCGCCCTTTAAACGGGAGGGAGCCCCGGGCTCAAGGATATTCTGGGCTCAGGACTCTCTCCCGGGACAGCATGCCAAATACGCTTTATAATCAATCATCAGCTAAGTGTGAACTCTTGAAGTGGGGTTTATTTATAAACTAATTTCGAGAGGATCATGTGCTTATGATTGAACACAGCTGGTACCACATCAGCTCCGCATATTGCACCAATCAGACGAACCCTTACACACTATAAATTACCAGAGCTTCCCACTCTGGTCATCTTCGTCTTGAAGAATCCCCCCTTCCACCCCAACTCCTCCCCTTCTCCTATAGGGCGGCACGGTGGCCCAGTGGTTAGCACTGTTGCCTCACAGCAAGAACACCGCTGGTTCGGCCTCTCCCTGGGCCAGTCGGTGTTTCTGTGTGGAGTTTGCATGTTCTCCCCGTGTTCGCGTGGGTTTTCCCCGGGTTCTCCGGTTTCCTCCCAACGTCCAAAAAACATACTACATAAGTAAATTGACCACTTTTAAATAAGCATCTTAAAGCAACTCTAGTTAATATATATCTCAGCACGTTCACAAGCGGGGGGAGTTCTCGAGACTTACCTGAGCTCAAACTCTCCTCTCGCCCTTTAAACGGGAGGGAGCCCCGGGCTCAAGGATATTCTGAGCTCAGGGCTCTCTCCCGGGACAGCATGCCAAATACGCTTTATAATCAATCATCAGCTAAGTGTGAACTCTTGAAAAGTTATTGCGTATCATATTTAACAAAACGTTTACTATGAATTTCATGTAATTTTGCTCACATGGATAATTGAATATTAATCAGATGATGTCATTATGCTGCTGTGCCGTCAGCCAGTCAATGCATTGCTGATCATGATTTTGAGGATCAAAAGATCCGTCCTTCACACACGCAGCGATCTCAGATCAGTTCATCCAGAAATTTTATTCTGATTCGTAAACTTGTTTGAAGACCCAAATAGCCAGAGATCAATTATCAAGATTAACAGATCCAGGATCTGTCAAATCATCTTAGATCATTTAGGTGAGGTACGAATAACGGACACCAGAGCACCCGGAGGAAACCCACGCACAGAAATGCCAATTGGCTCAGTCGAGACTTAAACCAGCGACCTTCTTGCTGTGCGGTAACAGTACTAACTACTGAGCCACTGTGCCAATAATACTATGTACAGTATATACATGTTACAATTACGTTCGAATAAACAAAACATCTCAATGAAACATCTGGAGTAGGATTTTGTTATTGACCGCCAGATAGTGAAATAGAGCAGTGTGTCAAAAGTAGGCCTGTCACAATAATCAATATATCGACTTATCGCACAATACATGGACATGACCTCAATGATTTTTGGTGATGCAATATATATCGCCCATATGTAAAAAACAATTCTTGCATCATTTTAGCTGATTGCACAACCTCTCTATCTCTATTGGAGCTGTCAGTGTCAGTATGATTAAAAACACTATAGTATTTACCATAAATAAATGAAGTATATTTTGATGTGGGTGCCTGACAACTGAAAATAGATCTGGTAGCAGATATCACAGACTCTGTTACTCTTTACCTTGCTTTTTTTTTTGTTAAAATTTATTATTATTTGTTTTGAATATGCATTTTCACATTCTGATTCCAATGCCTGATCATTAAATTATTAAAATGACTAAATTAAATTAAATATTATTAAGAACAAAATATTATGTGTTCTTCTGAAGAGTGTACCTGCATTATGATACTATTATATTGCCATTCTAGCATTATCTAATGAGTGGCCTATAATGGTCTTAAAATGACAATAATATCGTTTATTGTGATATATTTTGGTCCAATATATCGTTCAACAAAAAATAGATATCGTGACAGGCCTAGTCAAAAGCTTTGAAACATCATTGCAGATTATTGTAAAAACTCTGAAAACTGTTGTAAAAAAACTGCTTCAGAAACTTTGTTCGGCCCATCCCTATTAGCCACAGAGCCAGATTGGACCAGCTTGGATTTGTCAACTCAAAACAAAACCCTGTTTTGGCCCTTTGAAAACAAAAATACAATTTGACTTATTTTCTTCTCTGACATAAGTTTTAGAAACTAAGCATCGTTCAGATCAGACCAACTGCAAACATAAATTGCACTTGGGATATTACAGCATAAGGGAAACCACTAAGCTGCTGCAATCACTACTGGCTTGTTTAGATTTCCAAAATATTATGCAGATTGAGTAACTGTAGAAAATATATATCAAGTTGTTTGCTCATTACTCACAAAATAATATTTACTTGACACCACAGTAAAATTCAGGACATTGTCTTGTTTAAAACATTCAGGGAACAAGTTGTGAAATAAATGCTTTTAATAAGGGATAGATATAATGAAATGTTACCTTATTATATTCATTCATTCATTCATTTTCCTGCTTGGCTTAGTCCCTTTATTAATCTGGGGTCGCCACAGCGGAATGAACCGCCAACTTAACCAGGATTTGTTTCACGCAGCCGATGCCCTTCCAGCCGCAACCCATCACTGGGAAACATCCACATACACTATAGACAACTTAGCTTACCCAATTCACCTGTACCACATGTCTTGGACTTGTGGGGGAAACCGGAGCACCCGGAGGAAACCCACGCGAACACGGGGAGAACATGCAAACTCCACACAGAAATGCCAACTGACCCAGCCGAGGCTCGAACCAGCGACCTTCTTGCTGTGAGGCGACAGTACCACCTACTACGCCACCGTGTTGCACCTTATTATATTATAATGATTATTTTTGTGCACTCACATACTGTACATATACTGCACACAAACAACCTTCAACTCTATTGTACATGTGAAACTACTTTCAATATTGGCATGCAGAGACAGCGGTGCTGAGAAAATTCTGTGCTACTCTTTCTCCAAAACTCTGTGCCAAAGCTGTGGGTATTCAAAGCTTTTAAACACTAGTGTCTCTAAAGGGTTAGAGTTTCTGTTATAAACTAGCAGAATAATTAGTGACAGTGTTTTGGTTTGTGTGTGTACGCGCGCGTGTGTGTGTACGCGTGTGTGTGTGCGTGTGTGTGTGTGTGTGTGTACTGTGATCATGAGTCATTCAGGATATCCCATACGCTATTTTAATGGAACAAAACCAGTGCTTGAATGCCAGGTTTGGAGGTCACTGAATGCAGTATGCTCACTTTAAAACTGTAGAAATAACAAAACCATGTGACTAAACTGCTGGATGAGTAATTGTGCAGTTACTTTCAAAGTAATTCAAAATGTGTGCACAGATGTAGTGTGTGAACGCACACAAACACACACACACATACACACACACACTCACACACACACACACACACACAAACACACGCACACACACACTCACACACACCATATGTGTATCATTTTAACTAGGTCATTGGCTGAAAAATGTTTTTCTGTACTTGCAGATAATATTCATAGATAAAAGCACAAACTTAAGAGTGTGATTGTGAACTTTGCAATAAAAAATAATCACTTATTTTCTTTTTTTGTATATTAACATATACAAAAACACTTCTTTCAAAAACATAAAACAACTCCTGATTATTCCATTTTCACTGCCAGTGTAGACATAATCTCATTCATCTTTTACACATCCACACACATTAGCACATTTCATCACATATATGATTTGTTAAAATTACATTAGCATTCCAAAACAACTCAGTATGTAACATGATCAATGATTTTTTTTTTTACTGTCTGCTTGTCATCCAACCATCTTAACTAATGTGTTGTCATGTGATATAATCTTAAATCTGAGCTGAGAGGAGAAACATGGGTTGAAAAAGATCTAGTATCCTTTGCGGTATCACATTTTTTAAACAATCTGTTGTGTTAATTACCATGGCAGCATGTACAAACCAATGGATACGAAAACCAGGAAGCAACTCTGCCCACAACTTCCCCAATAAAGTTGAACTTACACTTCGGAAATCTGTTCCCAGCTCTGATAACACACACAGACTCCAACACATCACAGCAGCTTTGCACACACATGAATGTGTTTTTAAGAAAAAAGACACTGCCATTTCATTATTTAAAAATAAATAAAGAAATGAATAAATGAATGAATGTCCCTCAGCTATCACCTGTTAAACTGCAATTCAGGCTAAAAACAAGGCATAAAATGCATTACTACAAATTTTTTTATTGCTCCATATTAAATTAAACTCAATTTTACCATGAAAATAGTAAGTGCTATGTGAGCAATTCTACTTAATAATTATATTAAACACCTTTTACTGTTTCTGGGTGTGTTTAAGGCGTGTGGCATTGCCCATTAGAACAGCTGATGTTACAGGAGCTTCAAAGATTTGAGGCATGCCACACAGCAAACCCCTCCCTGCACAGCTGCTCTGAGGTCTGAAACTGACACAATCCTTGCAGAAGATTCTGCTGAGTAAGCTCAACCTTCTCATTGTGTCACTGATGCACAACTTCACTAGAGGTTTGTCCACATTCAGCCTGAGTATCCTCCTGCCTTGTCTTTTTGTTCATTAATAAATAGCATAACCATATATAACATACATAATAGAAACAAGAAAATACTTAGAATTAGAACATTTTAGAGTGAGAGAAGTAGAAATAAATGACAAAACTGAAAGGCAGAAACTAAAATAAGGTTCTACTTCCCCTACGTTCTCCTTTCCCTTGGTCATGTGTCTCCTATGAAACAATTAAATTAAATAAAAGCCACATAGAATAAAACAAAAAGTTCTGAGCATTTTACAAATTGAAAAATGGATTTCCTTTTGGAACAAGTCAGTTAAGTTCAAACATGCATCCATGACAATTAATTTAAATTAACTGCTGTACTCTTAAACTTGACTGCCCTGGGTTCAGCATATTGCATCAAAAAATTGAGAGCAATTAATTTCACAAATGTGCCTCTTCACCAATTGACCTACCAGCACAAAGTGGAAACAGCATACGCAGTTCTTTCTATGCTTCCGTCTAAAGACAAAGCTCTATAGGCAATGTAAATTCACTTCACAAACATTCTCATTTTCATCTCAAAGAATGAGAGAGACAAATGTTTACTTACCAGCTATTCTGTCTCGCTCCATAGCTGGGTTATGGCTCCTAACAGCCACATGTGGTTTCTAGTGTTTCTCCTCCTCTCCCTTTATTCGCAGACTTCCCCTTTTGCTTTTTCCGAAAGTTTAGTCACTCTTGCTCCTCTTCTCTCTCTCTCTCTCTCTCTCTCTCTCTCTCCCTCAGTACAATCACTTTGTTTTTCTAATTTCCCCTTTCTTTCTTTCTTTCTTTCTTTCTTTCTTTCTTTCTTTCTTTCTTTCTTTCTTTCTTTCTTTCTTTCTTTCTTTCTTTCTTTCTCATGCAGATCTTAAAAATTGCTCTTTGTTTCACTGACAGGTACATTCAATGGGACTGCCCTGCCATGTGCTGATCATATGGCTTCATTCAATCTTCTTTCGCCTTTCTTTTGACCTCTTTTGACACTGAAGCTGTATTGTGTCTCTGAGATGTGGATAAGCCATGTGATTCTATAAACAGCCTCATGTGCTCACCATAACAGCGAGTGAGAAAAAAATTAAAACACTGTGTTAAAAGCTAAAGCATCATGAATTGCTCTTTCATTACATTATTATAGTATTATGTCATATCCTTTATTATACACTATCAAAGTTATTAAACTCTTTGTAAGAAGTTATTGAAAGCATTACTATTTTAAAGCATTGTAATGAAAAGCTTCCAGACCAAAACCATCGAACTTTGTGTGACATCAGAATGAAATATATCCGTCCGTAAAAAGTCTGTTCACCCAAAACAATGCTCTTTTGCATCAAAATATTTATAAAGAAATCAATAACCAATACATATGTATTGTACATATTAATATGTCTACTACAAAGTCTACTGAAGAAACACAAATGCTTTTAAACATATTCAATTGATAATTTTATTTATATACAGTATACAGAGCCTGCAGAAAGTTGAGAAAGTTGAAAATCTTCTTAAAAATTATACAAATAGTGCTCTAAATGACAATATATCAGAAATGTATTAAAAATCTTTATAAAAAAAATCTCTAGGGGTTCTCTGTTACGATACACAAGAGAAGACCCAAATGCGAGAGTAAAGTAAAATGAATTTAATGTTAGAATGCACTCCAACAAGGCTCAATAATTCAGAGTTCGTGAATGAGGCGATGGATAAGGCCAGCGATACTTCTCAGGAGACGATGCAATGAGCCAGATACTTCTCAGGAGACGATGCAATAAGTCTGTGGCACTCTTCAAGGGAACGACACAGTGAACTGCTGCAGGAAACTTCAGACAGCAGAGCAGGCAGTAACAGTCACAAACGAAGCTCATATGAAGATCACAAGGACAGATCAGGAAGCAGATACTAGCCACAGAGATAACATCCAAGGAATGCAGGTTACATCGACTCACCACCAGCAAGTACACGAACGGAGCCTGGAACACACAGACACATTGCGAAACAACGAACCGACAACGAGATGACAAAGACACTGGGTATAAGTAGCCAAGATAACAAGCCACAGCTGCTGAGGCTAACGAGCCGGCTGAACGATTCCCTCCACGTGATCGCACAGCTGATCAGGTAAGCACCAGACAGCCAGGCTATTATACCCAAACAAACACACTCGCACAACCAGATAGACACACCCACAAGCATACGCACACAGACATACAGAAAGGAACATACAGATCCGTGAACCGTGACATTACCCCCCCTCCTAGGAGCGCCTCTTGGCGCTCCCAGAAGAGCTTACCTGTCGATTATAGTTATCGATAAGGGAGTGATCCAATATGTCCCTAGCAGGAACCCAACTTCTCTCCTCAGGACCGTAACCTTCCCAATCCACCAAGTACTGGAATCCTCGTCCCCTTCGTCTCGAGTCCAGAATGCGCTTAACCGAATAAGTAGTTTCCCCATCTACGAGACGTTCAAGATCCTGATTTGCCCTCTCAGTTTGGCTGTTACTCTGGGGGTGAAAACCAGACGAAAGACTAACAGTGGCCCCCAATAATCGACAAAATTCCTTCCAAAATTTGGAAACAAACTGGGGTCCCCTGTCAGAAACCACGTCCGTCGGGAGGCCATGAATGCGAAAGACGTGATTGATGACAGCAACCGCTGTCTCTCTAGCTGAAGGTAATTTTGGTAGAGGGATAAAATGAGCGGCCTTCGAGAACCGGTCCACCACGGTTAAAACCACCGTGTTGCCGTTCGAGGAGGCAGGCCTGTGACGAAATCTAGCGATATATGGGACCAGGGTCTCGAAGGCACTGACAGCGGTTGAAGGAGCCCTGCCTGGGGGCGATTGGAAGTCTTAGCAACTGCACAAACAGAACAAGCCAAAAGAAAATCACGCACATTACGAGCCATAGCTGGCCACCAGAATCTCTGCTTAATAACTGATAATGTGCGACTCACCCCTGGATGACAGGCTACTTTGGAGGAGTGTCCCCACCGAATGACGTCGGACCGTAGTTCCTCTGGCACGAATAACGACCCGGTGGGAATCTGATCGGGGGCGTTACCCCATCCAAGCCTGTGCGAACCTTCGACTCAATCTCTTATGTAATGCTAGAAACAAACTTTCTGTGGCAAAACTGGTTCGAGTGGCGATGTACGTTCCGAAAAATCCAAAAGACGGGATAACGCGTCGGGCTTGGTATTCTTAGAGCCAGGTCGATAAGAGATGGTAAAATCGAACCGTCCGAAAAATAGTGCCCACAAAGCCTGCCTAGAGTTTAATCTTTTGGCGGATTTGATGTACTCAAGATTCTTGTGATCGGTCCAGACTATAAAAGGGACCCCCGGCCCTTCTAACCAATGACGCCACTCCTCCAAAGCAAGCTTGACCGCTAACAACTCCCGATTACCAATGTCGTAATTTCTTTCTGCAGTGGACAAACGGTAAGAGAAATACGCGCATGGGTGGATCTTGCCATCCGAGGCAGAGCGCTGGGACAGGATCGCTCCGACCCCCACCTCTGATGCGTTGACCTCCACCACAAACTGCCGGGAGGGATCAGGGGCTATAAGGATGGAAGCTGAAACACAGCAGCTTTTCAGTTTGGAAAACGCAGCCTCAGCTGCGCTGGACCACCTGAACGGTGATTTGGAGGAGGTCAAAGCGGTCAGAGGTGCGGTGAGCTGGCTGAAATTGTGAATAAATCGCCTATAGAAATTGGCAAATCCCAGAAACCTCTGCAGGGCCTTGCGCGAATCTGGGATTGGCCAATCTACAACAGCCTGAACTTTCTCTGGATCCATGCGCATCCCCTCGACTGACACGATATGCCCAAAAAAAGGAACAGACTGTGCATGAAAAACGCATTTCTCCGCCTTGACATAAAGCCCATTCTCTAACAACCTCTGAAGCACTCGTCTGACGTGTTGAACATGTTCCTGGAGAGAATGGGAAAATATCAGTATGTCATCCAGGTATACATAAATGAACTGATCTATCATATCTCACAGCACATCATTGACGAGTGCTTGGAAAACTGCGGGAGCGTTGGACAGGCCGAAGGGAAGAACGCAGTACTCAAAATGCCCTCTGGGGGTGTTAAATGCAGTTTTCCATTCATCCCCCGCTCTCATGCGAACCAAATGATATGCATTGCGGAGATCTAATTTTGTGAAACAGGTCGCCCCCTGCAGACGCTCGAAGGCCGAAGACATCAACGGCAAAGGATAAGTATTCTTAACCGTGATGTTATTCAGCCCTCGATAGTCGATGCATGGGCGAAGGGAACCATCCTTCTTTTTCACAAAAAAAAAATCCCGCTCCTGCCGGTGAAGAAGAGGGGCGGATGATCTTGGCTGCTAGAGAATCAGAAATATATTTCTCCATGGCCTCCCTTTCAGGAACAGAAAGCGAGTATAATTTGCCTTTAGGCGGAGACGTACCTGGCAATAAATCTATGGCACAGTCATAGGGATGGTGAGGAGGAAGAGAAGCAGCCCGGGACTTACTGAACACTCTCTTCAGGTCATGGTACTCACAAGGCACGTTAGACAGATCCATATCTTCCTCCTGTAACACAGAACGAGACACAGTAGAACAAGCAGACAAAAGACAGGACTCGTGACAGCTCTCGCTCCAGGAAAACACAGAATTATGACCCCAATTGATATGAGGCTTGTGTAACACCAGCCAGGGATGTCCAAGTATCACCGGAGTGGCGACAGTTTCTGTTAGAAAAAAAGAAATTTTTTCAACATGATTACCAGACGTTATAAGTTTTACAGGACCAGTGGAATGAGTAATAGAAGGAAGCAAGAGCCCACTAAGAGCGTGCACAGCGATGGGTGAAGAGAGAGGAGTCACAGGAAGCTTCAATCTGTAAGCAAGTTTTGAGTTAATGAAATTTCCTTCAGCTCCTGAATCAAGAAGAGCTTCACAATCGTGATTGACAGAATCAAAACACAGTTTTACTGGGAGGGTGGTAGTAGTGAACGAGGACTCGTTTAGTCTGATTTCTCCTGCCAATAAACTCTTACCCCTGGGTGGACTTTTATTTCTAAGTTGACAGGAAGCCACAAAATGTCCCGCTCCTCCACAATAAATGCATAATCCTTCTGATCGACGTTGACGTCTCTCCTCCACGGAAAGTCTAAATCTGCCCAATTGCATGGGTTCAGGCTCCAGAACAGATGAGTTGGTTTCAAGACGAGAAGAGGAGAGAGAGTCGGGTGTGGCCTTGTCTGTGTGCGTTGGGTGCTCTGTGACGTAACCGGGCATCCACTCTGGTTGCAAGATCAATGAGGCCATCTAGTGTCTTGGGCAGATCCATCGCGTAGATTTCATCCTTTACGTGCTCTGATAATCCGTGAAAAAACATATCCCACTGAGCTTCATCATTCCATTTACATTCAGCGGCAAGCGTACTAAAGTCAATGGAAAAATCTGCAACACTCGAATTTCCTTGTCGAAGTTCGGCGAGTTTCCGCGCAGCCTCTCTACCGGAAGCCGCTCGATCAAAAACAGTCTTTAATTCATCAGAAAACGATTGGAAGGATGTGCAGCAAGGCAGTTTCTTCTCCCAGACAGTAGTACCCCATAAAGCCGCTCTGCCGGATAGTAAGTTGATCACGAAGGCCACCTTGCTCTCTTCAGTGGGAAATGACGATGGTTGTAAAGTGATATAAAGTGAGCATTTGGCTAAAAATGATCGACAAGACAGGGGCTCACCGGAATAACATGCTGGTGGTGGAAGTCGTGGCTCAGTAGAGCGGAGTCTCCCACTCTCGGGTTTAGCTGGTGCCGTGGTGGGCGGAGCTTCTGAAGACGTACCGGAACTTAGATCTGCTCCCAGTCTCTGAACCTGGGTTGTGAGATTCGACACTTTTGTGACCAGAGCTTGGATGGCTTGGCTAGTAATCTTCAGATTCTCGTCTTGTTGATCCAGTCGTGCAGAACTGTGGCTTAAAAACTCGTGGATCTCCGAGACTCTCGCTGGGTCCATGATGGTCGGTTTGTTCTGTTATGATACACAAGAGAAGACCCAAATGCGAGAGTAAAGTAAAATGAATTTAATGTTAGAATGCACTCCAACAAGGCTCAATAATTCAGAGTTCGTGAATGAGGCGATGGATAAGGCCAGCGATACTTCTCAGGAGACGATGCAATAAGTCTGTGGCACTCTTCAAGGGAACTACACAGTGAACTGCTGCAGGAAACTTCAGACAGCAGAGCAGGCAGTAACAGTCACAAACGAAGCTCATATGAAGATCACAAGGACAGATCAGGAAGCAGATACTAGCCACAGAGATAACATCCAAGGAATGCAGGTTACATCGACTCACCACCAGCAAGTACACGAACGGAGCCTGGAACACACAGACACATTGGGAAACAACGAACCGACAACGAGATGACAAAGACACTGGGTATAAGTAGCCAAGATAACAAGCCACAGCTGCTGATGCTAACGAGCCGGCTGAACGATTCCCTCCATGTGATCGCACAGCTGATCAGGTAAGCACCAGACAGCCAGGCTATTATACCCAAACAAATACACTCGCACAACCAGATAGACACACCCACAAGCATACGCACACAGACATACAGAAAGGAACATACAGATCCGTGAACCGTGACATTCTCTCCCCAAGGGGTTCTAAGACAACATTTATGTACTTTTTAGATACAAATGTACTATTGTAAAAATACTATTTGAAGGTACCAACCCAGCTTTAATGCAATTTGTGTGCGATAATAGACATGACCAATATTCTTTTTTTTTTTTTCTTTAAAGGAAAGGATGCAGTCATGCACATGTTTTCACAGCTAATATGCTGGCAATTTGATGCTTTGCAAAAAAGTTTCAGACATCTTTACCAATATGAAAATGAAAAAAAAATGATGCAAAATAGCCTACTATAATAAAGAATATCCGCTCTAAAAGTAAAACAAACTAATACTCTTGACACATGAAAGTGTAAAGCATGTAGCCCACAACAAATGTGGCATTGTGTATCATATTTAACAAACTACGAGTTTACTACCAGTTTTATATAATTTTCCTCACGTGCAAAATTGAATATTAATCAGATGATGTCATTACACTGATGTGCCGTCAACCAATCATTGCACTGCTCATCATGATTTTGAGGATCGATAAATCCATCTTTCACAACACGCACATCAGTTATCAAGATTAAAAGATCCATGATCTGCCAAATCATCTCAGATCATTTAAGCGAAGTATGAAGACAGACCCCTAATTCAGTTTATTCATGTTTAGAATCAGATCATCCTTCACATGCAATACTGTGTTTGTCAGTGTGGTGCTGTAGTGTTCACACTAACTAGCTGAGCATTTGTTAAATATATCAATGTCGCTTTTTATGTGAATGTTTGTTTGAGTACATTTTACTTTAATAATGATGGGCTGCATTGTCAAGCAATTACAGTGGGGAAATAAGTATAATACTTGAACCAATTTTTTATTAAGCATGTTGCAGTGCAGTGCTTTACTTGAAATTTTGACCAGATGTTGACATTAACTCATGTAATTTACACAGAGGAAAAAAAAAAATTGAATATTACAATCCATAAAAATAAGAAAAAAAGTACTGAACACACTAACTTGAATATAGTTATCATTTTGTTGGGAAAAGCCTTTGTTTGAAATAACGGCTATTTAATAATGTTCTGTATGAACAAACTAATTATAGCACTTACTCTATGCAAATTAATATTTTTAACTTTTTAATAAAAAGAAAAGAAAAGAAATCCAATGTAGTATATTGGACCAGCGTCTCAAATAGGCCAGCTACTGAGAAAGATGCCACAACAACAGTGATCAGACCAACTCTGAGAATTAGTTTAACAAGAAATTTGCATTTTAACAAAGCACAATAAGTTGATGAAATCAATAAAATGAAAAACCTTTTTTTTCACGGAATATATTTCTAAAGAAAGGGAAAAAAACTTAAAAATTATTTACACAGTCACTTGTATATCGGGAATAAATTGATGATGCAGAATATACTGTTTCTTTTTTCCTGTTTCAAAAATCAAAGTTCAACAGAATGTCCATGAAGAGAGTTAAATGTCTCTTAAATTGTTGAGGAGAAAAATATTTTCCATCCCAAATTAAAAAAAATACGTGGAAAAATGAGAATTGTCACTTGACTTCCTACCCGTTCAAAGCTCACAAACCAGTCTTTCTTTAGAAAATCCTAGAACAGACACATGGGGGTGGCTCGCCAGTCCAAACCCTCCTCAGAATTTACGGAAGGCCAGAACAAATTCAAAAATCACATCCAACAGATGACACCAACATGCAACAAACCATAACAAAACAGAAAAAAAAATGACCTTGAAAAGACAAGGTCACAAACAATCATTAACATCTTCATTGTAACACAATACAAAAAAGTTAACACATTCAACTCATTAACCCTGTATTATAAATACAGCACCTTACACATTTTACAAAGAACTTGTAAATGTCTCTGACTGTTGTTTTTGTTTTTTCTTTGTGTACTTTTTCATGCACAGAATACACTTACAGATTTATTTACTTTTATTTTTCTTCTTAAAACAAAAATAAGGATTTAATTTGCAACTTTAACAAGTAAATTTACTCACCAAGAGATAATTTTGACTCACAGAAAGTTACAGAAAGAGAAAGGCACAGATAAATCTCTTTCACATCATATACGTCTCCTTTTTAAAATCAAAAATACACTCTGTAAACACTTTAATAACACTCCAATGCTAATAGAGTATATGTAGATCGCTGTATCTCCTAATAATTTTAACTAAATGTGCAATACACTTAATCTGTATTATCTAATGCATTTGTAGTTAATGCAAAGTAGAGTTTTTATTTTACTTACATAAATCCATCTATAGAAATCATCTAAAAGGTCATGCAGTATATAATTTCCACGGAGACAATGTGCTCGATCACAAATCCATGTGAGAATGTGTGCGGCTGCACCTCACTTAAACACCTGATGTAAAACTTTTACGAACCCCAGTTTATAATGCTTGCCTAGGGAGGGGTCAGTAACCTGAAAAGGACACGCAACTCAAATAGTACAATTCTCTATTTATTTAAAGACAAATGTACATGTGTTTTTAAATAAAGTGGCAACAAAATTATAGATAATTAATTTAACAACATTCACTCAAATCAATAATTACTTAATTAAAAACAAACAAACAATCATGTAACATAGATCAACAATAAATGAAATAAACAGCAACAACACCAGCATGGCTCCTCAGCAGCGGCTGCACATGACGCGCACAGAATTCTCAAACCTTTATAGGGACAACAAGATACATAGAGATTCTCAGCAAGTATGAGTTATACTCGTAACAGAGCAAAAACAGAAGAAACAGCCAGACACACGATGGAAAACAAAGAGCCACCAGATGCACACTAGGCTTCTGCTTATAAAGCCAACAATCCGAATTAATGGTAGATGCAAGGCGGAGTTAGCCTGTGGGCAGCGCTTGCAAGAACAAAAGCCGTAGAAACCTCGGGCACCTAGGTGGGCCGGGGTCTCAAAAAAAACGTGAGAGTGGGCCGGCCCAAAATGCTGGCCCATTTTGCTGACTGAAAATGCCTCCAGATAACCGCCCATTTGACCGATGCCTGCAAGACCAGCAGAGCTGTATACCTGGACAGAAATCTTAAGGGGAACATAGTTTACCCCTTTTTCCAGTCTTTTGTGTCTCCAGAATGTGTCCGTAAAGTTTCAGCTCAAAACACCCATCAGATTATTTATTATACCTTTCAGAGGTTTCTATTTTGTAGCTCTGAGCATCAGGTAGCGTTTTTTTGTGAACTGTGCCTTTAAGGCTCTTCCTCCCTGCCCACGTGCCTGTCAGCGTGCCTCAGTTTTAAAACCGCTCCAATTAGTTGTTAAATTGAAAAAAATATCATCCCAATATGACTGTATATACACCATACCAAAACATGTGTCTGTCCAAACAGTTTGAAAAGTAGATTTTTCACCATAGGTGCCCTTTAAAGATACTGAGTCGAGTGATCGAGCAGACCTCTCCTAAGAGAGATCTCCAAGTGGATATGAGAGGGGAACAGGATGCGGGTGCCAAATGGTACCACAAAGCGACGATATTACGGACCACTACCTCTTACTTTACAAGCTATGTTTACCTGACATTAGCAGATCCGCACTAATACATCGACTTAGTAGATCTATCGTGCCGTCTACCAAAGAGGAATTCGCAAATTACTTGCCTTATCTTTCTTTATTTCGAAATGCACCCGCAAATGCAAATTACCTCGATGTAATAACTAGCAGCATGGATGCCATCTTTACTTGCACACTAAATACTGTGGCACCCATCAAATCAAAAAAGACTAGAGAAGATAAAACGGTAGCATTTTATAATAACTACACGCTATAAATCATTTATTAAGCATTAGCAAATAGTGAATTCATTATTTGTTAAGCATTAACTCTGCATTAATAAACGTTAGTAAGCAGTTTATACCTGCAGCTACAAATGCTCTATTCTTGACTAATAAGAACATTTATAATGTGCTTAATAATTGTGTTTTCATACTTTGTTAGGGGTTTATTTTTCATTACTAAATTAAGTATCGCATTATTTACAAACTAGTTATTTAAGAATAGTTGGTGGTTTTTAACGATGATCCATAATGAGTTAGTAAACGATTAATAAACTATTCAAATCATCATTTATATATTGCATTATTCAGGGATATATTAATAGTTAATTTGTATGTTAATAAATGCTTTATTAACTCAACTTCATCCAGTTTTGTGACCTAATCTAAAGTGAGGACTATTCATGCTTTATAAATCCCTTATAAATGACTATTAAAGGCTCAGTTTTATTCTAAACAGGAAAAAAGAACATAGATGACTTAATTAATTTCTATTAATTTGAATATACAGTTGAAGTCAGAATTATTACTTTCTCCAGAAGAAAAAAATATTTTGGGATATATATAATATATTGGGAAATATTTAAAAAATAATAATTTTAAAAAATCCAAAAAAATCAAAGGGGGGCTAATAATTCTCACTTCAACTGTACACAAACGAAACTGAATGAAAAATGAAAAATAAATCTTTGCAACCTTACCTAAAATAAAATGGCTACAGTTTAAACATCGTTAAATAACTTTAAAATGATGTAACATAATATATTGTTAAATTATATTGTTTTTTTAAAATCCAATTGTATGCTGTATTTTGACACTCCTGTTATTCAGCAATGTTTAAACTTTACAGTAATTGTATTGTTTAGATAGGATTGCAAAGACGTATTGTTCAGTTGATATTAAGCCTTTAATAATCATTTATAAGGGATTTATAAAGCATGAATAGTCCTCACTTTAGATTAGGTCACAAAACTAGATGAAGTTGAGTTAATAAAGCATTTATTAACATACATAGTAACCATTACTATATGCCTAAATAATACAATATATAAATGTTGATTTTAATCGTTTATTAATCGTTTACTAACTCATTCTGATTGGTCTTAAAAACCACCAACTACTCTTAAATACAAATGGTTTGTAAATAATGCGATACTTAATGCAGTCATGAAAAATTAATCAGTAACAAACTATGAAAGTACAATTAATAAGCACATTATAAATGTACTTATTAGTCAAGAATAGAGCATTTGTAGCTGCAGGTATAAACTGCTTACTAACGTTTATTAATGCAGAGTTAATGCTTAACAAATAATGAATTCACTATTTGCTAATGCTTAATAGATGATTCATAGCGTGTAGTTATTATAAAGTGTTACCGATAAAACTACACCATGGTATAACAGTCATACGCGCGCTCTCAAAACAGCAACCCGTGCCTTGGAACATAAATGGAAAAAAACTAATTTAGAGGTCTTTAGAATTGCGTGCAAATACAGTATGTCCAGCTATAGGAGGGCCCTCAAATCTGCCAGGGCCGAGCACCTCCGTAAACTGATAGAAAATAACCATAACAATCCTAGATTTCTATTTAACACCATTGCTAAATTAACAAACAATCGGTCATCGTTGGAACAAAATATCACACCGCAAATGAGTAGCGAAGACTTAAGACGGCTTTAGACAAAAAAATAGATGTTAAAATCTCTGTACCGCCTTATACTTCAGATCCAGTAAACATTCCACTGAACCAAATTAGCCTACAGTGCTTCGAGAACATAGAACAGGTGTCACGATCAGAGGAAGGAGAGGGAGACAGACGTGGAACACAGTATATATTTATTACTGTAACATCTTTAGGGTAAACTCAGGTTCAGGTAAAGGCAGTCTTTAGAAAGGGGAATCCAAACAGAGGCATG
This sequence comes from Danio albolineatus, assembly GCA_903798035.1. Classification (NCBI taxonomy): domain Eukaryota; kingdom Metazoa; phylum Chordata; class Actinopteri; order Cypriniformes; family Danionidae; genus Danio; species Danio albolineatus. The sequence continues at coordinate 334 of CAIGQQ010028549.1, read as the reverse complement.
TAAGGTTAGTCACTTCCCTGAATGGAGGACGATGAGCAAGGCGAGTGGCAGAGCAGATGCGGAGCAGATGTAGAGCACAGGAGGGTATCTAGGAGAGTTCTCTGGAAGGTACTGGTGATTGTGTCCATATGTGATACTCGACGGTGACAGAGTGAACGAAGGGAGCTTAAGTAGAAGGGGTAGAGTGAGATCAGGTGGTGAACTAATAACAAGGTGAGGGTGCACGGCTGGATGACGGTCTAGGTGATTGAGATGGCTCTGAGGAGGTGTGATGGACTGGGGACGTGACAGTACCCCCCCCCCCCCCCCCCCCCCCCCCCCCCCCCCCCCCCCC
>CAIGQQ010028546.1:54924-66582 GCA_903798035.1 Danio albolineatus | reverse complement strand
GGATGGATGGATGGATGGATGGATGGATGGATGGATGGATGGATGGATGGATGGACACACTATGACACGTTTGAATGGATGGATTGATGGTTGATTTGATACTTTCCCTCAGGTGTGCAGTACAGTTACATCGTAAATCCAAATACTGATATAATGTTGCCAGTAAGGTACCAAAAATACAGGATTGAGCTTAATTTATTACAAAACAAGCTGAATTACTGGTCAACAGGTTATGTACAATCAGAAGAATGTTATTATTTAACCCCATTACACAAACCAAAGAAACCTAAACTCAATGAGATTACACAAATCCAGAAAAAAAAAGAATAACAGAGAAAACCCAGGCTCAAGCTGGCTGGTTTACAATGCATCAGTGGCAGGGAGAAAAAGAGCTGTCACACCAAATTGCCTCAAAAAGCTGCCAGTACACTATGACCCAAGGGCAAATGTCTAGTGGGTCAACTGTGCATTAATCAGTTATGCTAGTATGGCATAGAAGTGACTACATAAGCGTGCAACACAAACATTGTGTCAGCTGTCACTTAAGGCCGATATGACGAGTGACACTCCGCCCCCAAGAGCAAACTATGACTTTGCAGTGGAAGAGGCATGAGGAACATGACGACATGATCATTTCATTTAATGCAACAGCCAAAACCCATGAAAGATGAGCGGAAATCTGTTGCTCTGGCACATGGAGATACAGTAACTTTTTTCATTTGTTCTCCTGCCAAAGTGGACCCCATCTGAAAGCTCAATTTTCAAATGTCCCTACTACTTCAAAGAATAAAAAAGAAGCTTTAAAAAGGTAACAGGCAATACAGTGGACCTGTATAAGCTTTCTCCTCCCCTCCATCGACTTTATTCCAGCACCTAGATAAGAGTGGATTAGAGATCAAAGGTTCCCAGAAAGAAGCCGCAAAAATGGCTCCAGATCCCCACTCTCTCTGGCAGGACACTGAAAGGCACAGGACAGGAATGGGTGGTTGAAACTGCCTTTTCTTTCATTTTATGCACTCAATGCCTAAATCAGTTCCACCACTTTGTGCATTTGACATGAGCTAGGGAACTACAGTAGGGTGCATCTGAGGCCATAACAGCACTTAGTTTTACCGCCAATGTGAAAACCAATCCATTTTATCGTGTAAAAAACAACTGTAAGTTACCTTAGATGTTCTCTCTCTCTCTCTCTCTCTCTCTCTCTCTCTCTCTCTCTCTCTCTTTCTCTGAGATTTCTACAACTCTTTCATATTTGGTAGAGGAATTCAACCATTCAAAAAAGGTAATATCTAAGTAACACTAGTGGTTAAAGAGCCCCTATTATGGGTTTTTGAAAATGAGCTTGGATGCAGTGTGTCACACAGCTCTAAGTAAAGTGAAATGTCCAGCTAAGGCTTAAATCTGAAAGTGCACAGTGTTTAAAACTGTTGATTCATCCATAAAAGAGTCGAAGAGTCGACTCATAGTTCCTCAAACGAGTCGCCGTGCTTACGAGTCTTTAGCCGTTTCGGCATGATGTGAACACGAAACATAAGCCCCGCCCATTTGTGTGCGCACAGCCCGGGGAGATTCGAAATCCCCAATCCCGCCCACAAACAACAGCAGTGAGAAACAGATGCCAGATTGGGCGGTTTTAAATTTGATTGTGCAGGTAAAAACCTTTTGGAATGGGTTTGGGCTGAAATCAGTCAGCTACATCTGGCAACACAGAGAAGAGCAATGTGCTTAGCTGGATATTATTGGAAGTGTGCAGATAACCCAGAGATGAGACTTTGAAGAGTTAGTAGTTTCTGCAGAAATACCTCAGCATTAAACCCAGCCATGTGCTGTGTTCCCTCTGAGGAGTGCTTACAATGGAGGATTCGGAGCACTGGGACATTTCCTGGCCTGCTATCCAACAAGTGTGAGTAAGTGCGATTAAAACGGTCGCCTCATTGTTTTCTCTAGCTTGTAAGTGCTACACTTGTAGTGTATCTGGTTAACTTGTACTCTCATATCGCATCTAAAAGCACGTTGTAAACGCGACGCATGTGGCTTTGTTTACGGATTAAAATGCGGTTGTGAATTCGTGTTCCTCTGCTGTTTGTCGTTGCTATGGCCACCATGAGCTCTGCTACACACGTGCGGCGGTCCTGTTTTATAATGGTTCAGCTGTTGCCGCTGTATGCACTAATACTGAATGTGTGTCACTGTTTTTACTTCTGGTTAAGAATAGAGCTGGGAATATGCTGGGAGATCGGGGGTTAGTTTCGGGGGTGAGGTGTCTGAAATACGGGCGACTCCCGATAAAAACGAGTGTTAGCAGATTAGCTCACACACACACTATGACTACTTCAATGTTGATAAGCGGCGGTGGGCATTATATCATGCTGAGCGCTGTCGACCAATCACAACAGACTGGGTCATCGGTTCAATCAGCGCAGTTTAGCATCGCGCTAAGGAGGGGTTTTTGGAACAAATGAATCACTGAACGATTCATATAGGAGTCGCTGGGATAATGAGGTAAAAATAAATGCATATTTTAAGACAATGAAAGTGTTTTTTGACCACGCATGCAGATCAGCCTTCTGTTGGAGACCCCCAAAACCAATATATGACCCTTTTTAATGTATAAAATGGGCTCTTTAAGCAAAAATGCCGGAAATGTAAGTGCTGTTTGTGTTGCTCTACAATAACACTTCCAAAGCGCTAGCTGGCAGTAGGTTATGTTATATTCATCTATATAGAGTTTCTTTGCGGGAATTTAGTTTTTTCTAAACATTAATACCTTAATGTACAAGTAGATAAACCTTGCTTATTCAGAGGCAGGAATTGGCGGACATGCAATAACTTTAATCATAAGGTAAACACAAAATAACCATCTGGAGCTCCTTCACGGGACTTGACAATTGTAAACACTCGCTCCAATGGGCTCCAAATCCTGCCAACCAATCACCGAGCTTGCACTACACATCTTTGTGACGTGTAGTTAAATTTTTTGAGAGGTGAGTGTCAGCCACGGCGACAGCTATATGTGCGCTTGATGCAGAAGTATTAATCGCCCTTAAGGTGTCATTTACACCACAATTTTTGTTTGTTTGTTTGTTTGTTTGTTTGTTTTTTTAAAGTGAGTTTTAGAATGAACACTCCTTTTCCAAACAGGGTAAAAATATAGAACACATAACCATTCACACTCACATACATACTTGCAGTCTACATCTACCTGTTTTGTAATGGTCATATAAGAAGGGCTTGATACAATACACAATAATCCAGAAGACCAGTGAGAGAGTGATTGTAGATAGCGCTTAAAGTTTGCATTTCAATCTGTGAAGACTTAAACAGAAGACCAGGATTTCCAGATTAAAATGGCACCTTAGGTATGCTCTTTTTTTGCAGGTTAATGCTGTGGATGCAAAAGTGTAACCTTTTATGCAAACCTGTTCTTTTTGTAGTGCTAATAAAAAAGCAAGAATTAAAAACATCACAGTAAAATACCTTAAAAAAAAAAAGAAATCAGATAAAATTACATTAAATTAAACTAAAATTAAATCGAGATTGCTCATATTTTTGGCAAGAATACATTTATCTGATCAAATATTCAGTAAAACCAGTAATATCGCAACTAGGGATGCAATATTGTAAATATTGTCATACCACAATAGCAAATTTTTTCAATATTACCGTGGTCACATGACTTGATAAAATGAGAAACATTTGCTCAGGCAAATGGAGCAAACAGGAGGTAGCGGGAACTACAATTCCCATCACTGTCCCTACAGATCCAGTAATGCAGAAATGAATGGTACTGCTAGTAGGCTAGAAGGAAAAGACTTGGAAATGGTCAAATCAGATGTGTGGAAGCATTTCGGTTTCTCTCTGAAAAGAAACGCGAAAGGAGAAAAAGTGACAGACAAAGAAAAAACAGTATGCAGACACTGCTAGACTGTGGTGAAATACTAGTCGGGGAATATGACTAACACGAGGAGCCATTTGTTATATCACCCTGAAAAGTTACGTAAAGATACGAGGAGCAAAATCCAGCCGGGCCAAAAGACTATGAAAGATGGTTTTACAGAACTGTTTAATAACCACTTTTGGCACATTTTTTAGCCTCTGTTTTTCAGTCTCTTCATTAGTTCTGTTTTTCTTGTAAATTATTCAATAAATACCATACTGTGCTATTCATACCGAGGTATTACCGTACCGTAAAATTTTAATACCGTCACATACCTAATCCTAACATTTGCAACAATTCATGTATTTTATGCAATATTTTAATTATTAAGCAGCCACTAACATTTTTGATGAATTTAAAGTGTCTTTGATGAATAAAATCATCACTTCCATTGACAAAAAAAAAACCCTTTACCTACAAGCAGCAGTGTGTAATTTGTATTTGGTCAATTTACTGTACAACTGCCTGCACTTTTGTTTCATTGTAATATTCTGTTGCTTCCTAACAAACATTTGATTTCCCTCTGGAATTTTCTACGTACGAGTAAAACACATGAGCTGGTAGAATAATTTGGTATAAAATAACCACCATATTATAAAAGCGAGCAATTATCCAGGCCAGTGGACATACTCCTCCAGAAAAGAAAAAAAAAAACAACAACTCTAAAAATCAAACCAGAATATAAAAGTGCACATCCATCATCACCCCTGTTTTAGCCGGGAGGAAGCCTGCAGACTTATTCCTGTAACTAATATACCCGTTCTCATCCATATCTCCCGCTTCCTCGCTCTCCTGTTCCTTTGAAGTAGGAACCTACAGCAAAGGGCCAGTCTAATCGGCTTTATGGGTCACCGCAGTCAGCAGGGGCGGAGGGGTTGGGGTTGGAGGGATTTGGACGGTAGGTGACGACAAGTCCACTTAAAAGGCCAATTTTGTAGCAAAAGAGCGGCCATTACAGAGTTACAAGCTTCATCATGACATCCAGGAGTCCTCTGGTTATCTGTGCTGATGTGACCAAATTACCATTACACATAATCGCGAGTAGGGAAAGAGTTGGAAATGCGGCAGCTCTAAAGTTTGCAGCTTTCAATGCAGCACTTCAATATGGAGCTCAAAGACAAAGAGGCGAAAGCAAAGCATTTTTCGGGAGGGCAGAGGTGGCAGGTAGGCATAAGCAGAGAAAGACCAAGGGATATTGAAGCCTGAGAGGTGAATACTTTAAGACTCTCTGGCAAAAGTCCCACACTCCTTTTTTTCTGGCCCTGAGCCTGCCTATCCAAATAGTCTGAAAAAGCGCCAGAATAATACTCCGGCACCGGCAGCCATTTATCATCCGCATTTATAGACTTGCTATTTATAGTGTGCCTCCGAAAAACTCAACTTTTATTACCACCAATAAAATATGTAACTAAAATAAATTCTGGCCTAAGAGAGATAACGCACATTTACTCCAAAAAAAGCAAACTATAAAGCAAACTCAGCACATGCACTAGTTTGGAAATCCCAAATCATTTTTTAAAATGATTTATTTGTGAAAGTTCCACACATCGCTGGTGCTTCAATGGCGACTGACTGCCCTTGATTGGTTGGTTGGTTGGTTGAATGATTGATAGGTAGGTAGATAGACAGACAGACAGACAGACAGACAGACAGACAGACAGCTGGCTGACTGACAGACTGATTGATTGATTGATTTATTGATTGATTGACTGGTGATTAACTGCAGCAGAAATTAATGAATATCAGCAACATTGTTGTTTTTAACAGTGTTTGAGTTGTCATGGGTTGTTGGTTAGTTGGTTGGTTGGTTACTGGTTGACTGATTAGTTGATTGACTTCTGCTTCCCTCAAAATACAAACAATGAGCCATTAGAAATAATAATTGTTAAATAATAATAATAATAATGATAATGATAATGATGATGATGATGATGATGATAATAATAATAATAATAATAATAATAATAATAATAATAATAAATGGCAACTGACTGCCCTTGATTGGTTGGTTTGTTGGTTGGTTGGTTGGTTGGTTGGTTAATAGATTGACTTCTACTTTCCCCAAAATACAATGACCCATTTGATATAACTACACCAGAAATTATTGGATATCAGCAATATTGTGGCTTTTAACAGTGTCTTTGAGTTGTTATTATGGGTAGTTTAATTGACTCTTAGTTTGGTTTGTTGGTTGGTTGGTTGGTTGGTTGACTGACTGGTTAATTGACTTTTACTTCGCTCAAAATACAAAAAAAGAGCCATTAGAAATAATAATTGAATGGCGACTGACTGCCCTTGATTGGTTGGTTGGTTGATTGATTGATAGATTTCTACTTTTCCCAAAATATAATGACCCATTTGATAAAACTGCGCCAGCAATAAAACAGTGGGTGGGTGGGTGAGTCGGTAGGTGGGTTGGTTGGTTGGTTGGTTGCTTGCTTGCTTGGTCGGTTGGTCGATCGACTAGTATGAAGAACGACCTTTTTGAGGTCGATGACTTTCCCTCAAAAACAATGAGCCATTAGAAATAATGGCATACAAAAATTAATAAATATGAGCATTATTGTTGCTTTTAACAGTGTTTTAAGTTGGTATTACATGTTATAACCTTTGACTAATTACATGTTATAACCTTTACACATATTGCTAGATAACATATTATATGATAGATAACACGATATATAATTGGTAACAAGGTAAGAAGGGAAAATTGCATTATTTATCCAATTATTATCCAACCAAACAGTCATTTTTTGAATATTTGGTAAGTTTAAATATGTCATAAGTGAGTTTGGTCTTAAAAAATATTATTTGATCTTAAACCAGCATTAAATGCACAATTTCTGAAACAAAAATCAAGCATAAAGTGTAAAATCAAATTTTGTTTTTTACAAAATTAATGTGGCTATGCATGTCCCTCCCAAATGTGCACATTTTGTCAATTCAGAGTCAACAAATCCTAGTTCAAGTATCTATAACATACATTTTCATATTGTTGTTCAATACAATTCCTCCTCCGCCTCACTCCGCATTAACTTTCCGAACATATTCTTTCAGATGAAAAACATTCGCTGTCATCTTCAAGCATGGCGGTGAAGCCATCCGAAATGAAAAGAAAAGGTATTAATAACTGAAAAATAAAGGCCAGCAAGCTGAATGAATGCCTCTGAATCTCAATAGGGAGATATCAAAGTAATTATCTGAGGGGAAAACACAAAGGATCAGACCACACTTTTGATTATCACCATATTCTTGACATAGCGGAAAAAGATGGATTTTACTTTATCGTAAGACTTCTGGAAGAATTGACATGCATTGATGTGACATGTTGCTGTATGTTCACCACGACAAAACAACCGCTCATGCACACAAACACAACAACAGACAAGTCAAGGACATCTTTTCATGCCGTTTTCACCGCATGAACACATATCTGCTTCTCTTTGCATTTGGTTGAAAAGTAAGAGCCAGCCTGAGGATGAATATGTGTATCTGCGTGTACTATATCTATAATATGGATTAGACAACCTCACGCAGACACTAGAGCTGATTTAATCTGCATGCAATGCCAATATCAGAGCTGGACTCCATCCACATTGCCTTGATATTTACCTCTTGCTCTCTGGCCAAGCATTGTGTTGTAATCCTGAGCTGCTCGCTGTGAACAGAAAGCTAATAATGGGCGAATCAGGCGACTGATGTGGAGCTGATAGTGTGTCTCTCTCATTTCAGTCTGTCTCCCAGAGTCTAAAACCGTGTTAATCCCATTTTTAATTTTCCTCTCCCCCAATTTCCTAATCACCTCATCTAATTAAAAACCCATAAGGCGTCAAACCCCTGTCAACAGGAGAGGAAGATACCTGAAACTAGCAAGATTTAACTTACAGGGCGGTATTGTCTTCTTCTTTTTTTCTGTTTAACCATTTTAGAATATTTATTTATATGAACAGGATGGAAAGAAAACAGCTGATAACATATTGGCAGGCATGAAATGGCCTCCAAATACTTCAATATTTTATTTGAGATTACAAGGACAAAGAAAAAATCTAGAAAGGAAAGATGCCTAAATCTAAAATCTAAGGACAGATATAAATATTGCTGCCACATTTAGGAACATACAAGTGAAGACACTTGAACAGTATGTATTCATTCATTCACTGCCTCAATCTATTCACTTTTTGACCTCATCATATGTTGGAGCACACAAAGTATTGGATTAAGATGGATCACAGAGTACACAGATCAATACTCGGCTGACATGTTTTTACAGTGTTGAAGAACCCCAACAAAACCTTACTTTGACCCTTTTGAGTCAAACACACACCTACACAAACATAGAAAAAGACTCTCTACCCCATTCTGAAGCTAAAAGACAGATTTTTATACAGTTTTTTGTTTCCTTTATACTACTTTAAATGCTTTCGTGACAACTTATAATTGCAGTTTAGAATTTATCTGCACACAAATATCACATATTAATTAAAAAGACCACCAAATACACACCAAATACACATATTATGTAGTTACATTTATAATTTGTTATTGAACATCATGTTTTATTATCAAATATAAATGTATTTATTTAATTATTTATTTACTTATTTAAGGCAGCCATTGCAGGTAAATGGACGGATAAATAAATAAATAAATAAATAAATAATTTTCCAGCTTGATTGCATTATTAGTAAACCTTTTTATATCGAACGCTAATATTTACAAACATTTAAATATTATTATTATTATTTATATATATATATATATATATATATATATATATATATATATATATGTAAAAAATATAGAATCTCTTTAATTCAATCCATAATTCTGAAATACAAAGAACAGCCAAAAAAAACATATCTAATAAAATATTATATATAATAAATCTATAATTATGGCAAAGCATAAACATATGCCTCAGAATACAGATGAATACAACTGTGATGTGTGTTTTGTGTGCTAATGATGAGTACTATAGAAAAACACATGTTTTTAGAAAATAACTTTTAAAAACTATGTATTGTACATCAAAATCTACAGACACAAACTGATAAATTGATAACTGACAAAGTGCTACAAGTGAAACACTCATAGGGTCATGAACCCCCCTCTTTCGGTTCAAGTCTACCTCGAATCTTTTTTAAAAATGCTTCGTAATGGGCGTGGAGCGCTGTGATCAGTGGGAGGAGTGGGCACGGCTGGTAGAGCAGGGGAAAAAGGGGGGAGCGAACAACTGTCAGTTGGCTCCCAAAATGAGACACAAACCCTGAGGAGACCCATGATTTTATAGTTTATAAAGTAAAAATGCAAAGAAATAAACTGTAATTTAATGCCCTGCTTCATTTGTTATTCGGAATTTCATACACACATAACCACAATTTGTTATAGCACTATAAAGATAATCGTGTTTATATAAACACTACCAATGAGGAGGATTTCTCTCCTCCTCAATCCCTGGGTCTGAAAGCAGAAACAGTGGATAGCAGTGCAGCAGGTCTCTTACCCTGTCTACTTCAACCATTAGCGCTGCCAGTAATCTCGAGAACTTAAAAAATTGGCGAACACAGCAGCATGGATATGGGCGATGTGGCTCAATGGCAACCATACTCCAATTCTCGTACAGCTCTCCCGACAAAAATGCTAGTGATGACTAACAGCTTTGCTAGGGCCTGACAGAATCATGGGGACAAACACTGAAAAAACCCTGGGGATCATGGAAACAAACACACGACCCGTGCCGAGCAGACGCGATCATACCCAATCATTGGGTTACAGCTTGGCAGGTCTGCCTTGCTTTCGGAAAGCACGTGCTCTCATGAATAATTAAGAAGCAGGGTCTTCTCATAGGATAAGAAAACTCCACTACAAATAATAATGACAAACTGACACGTCATCACTCCACTAGCACATTTGCACTGTCACCAATTTTGATCCACCCCAAAAATTAGCTGACAAAAGCTCAAAATTATCCAGTTTTCCCCACTTTTAAAGCTGACAGGTGCTAACGCTGTCTTAACTAATGCTCAACACACAAATATGCTAAAATGTGAAAATAAAACTCCAATGTGTCCTGAACCTTTAAAATATTTATATACGTTGGATGATTTCTTACATTAAACTGACTGAATGAATGAATGAATGAATGAATGAATGAATGAATGAATCCATCCATCCATCCATCCATCCATCCATCCATCCATCCATCAATCAATCAATCAATCAATCAATCAAATCATTAAATCAACCAACCAATCAACTAATCAATAAATTGATCAATCTATCAATCAACCAAACCAAATAATCAATCAACCAACCAACCAACCAACCAATCAATCAGTCAACCAACCAATCAATCAATTAAATAACCAACCAACCAATCAACCAACTAATCAATTATTCAATCAACCAACAAACCAACCAATCAATCAATCAATCATTTAATCAACCAACCAATCAATCAATCAATCAAACAACCAAACCAACTAATCAATCAATCAATCAATCAAATAATCAATCAATCAATCCATCAATCAAACTTTATTTTAAACCCATGCCTTATTTATTTGTGCTCCCTATGCCTGTCATTTAAAATTGTTTAACCCTCACTATATATACACCCAGCCTCCATACAATCAATTAGTTCAACAAATAGCCAGCCATACAGAAATCCAACTGGGCAGTATGTTTTTTCCACAGCTGCCATTTCTGACTGCACTCTCTAAATAAGGATTTGTCCACTAGAGTCGCTCTGTTGAGAAGTGCTGGGCAGAAAGAAGAGTGTTTTAGTGTTGTTTGGAGTGAGTCAGCCATTTTGCGAGCAGCCAGTGCAGCGTGTCTTGCTGACTCTGAAAACGCGGCTCTCTCAATGAGGATGTTGAGCCGTGACCGATGGAACTCAATGACACCAAAGACATGCAGGGCCATGCTGATATAGACAGGTATTGAAGCACGCCAGTGTGAACAACACCATCCAACAGTCTATCCAAAAATCACACCCGTATACACACAGCACAGCGGCTCGGTAAATGACTCAAGAGATGGACTTGAAAGAGACTGTGTGGAAGTTTAGAGCCTGCACTGACACTAGTATATGCTTCCATACCTCTGAATAAAGTCCAAATATAACATCTGTTGATGACAAAAGTAAAAAGAAAAGGGGTTTTGTGACAAAATAAAAGTGAGAAAATGGTTTATTATTATTATTATTATTATTATTATTATTATTATTATTATTAAAGTAGTAGTATATGTAATGTTAAAAATATTAATACACATATAAATGCGTTTGGGTGACACGGTGGCTCAGTGGTTAGCACTGTCATCTCACAGCAAAAAAGTCGCTGGTTCCAGTCAGGGCTGAGCCAGTTGGCATTTTTGTGTGAGTTTGCATGTTCTCCCCATGTTGGCGTGGGTTTTCTCAGGGTGCTCCGGTTTCCCCTACAGTCCAAAGACATGCGGTATTGGTGAATTGAATAAACTAAAATGGCCGTATTGTATGAGTGTGTGTGGGTGTTTCCTAATACTGGGTAGCAGCTAGAAGGACATCCGCTGTGTAAAACATTAGCTGGAATAATTGGCGGTTTATTCGGCTGTGGTGACCTGAAATAGAGACTAAGCCAAAAGAAAATGAATGAATAAATAATTGCTTTCACCAATTGTGTTATTAAATGAAAAATACAACTTTACACAAAAATAAAAAATACATATATACAAAAAAATAA
>CAIGQQ010028546.1:15446-25864 GCA_903798035.1 Danio albolineatus | reverse complement strand
TATTATTATTATTATTATTATTATTATTATTATTATTATTATTATTATTATTATTATTATTATTATTGCTGTTATTATTATTATTATTTATTATTATTATTATTATTATTATTATTATTATTATTATTATTATAGTTATTATTATATAAATAAATAGCATTTATATTATTAAATAATATTAAATAATAAGTAAGTTATATAAAATAAAACTGAATTAATTTGAATACATTTAGGAATGATAGAATGAATGAATCAAACTCTCCGTGAATACATTAATGAAAACAAAACTACAAAATGACTTGGAAAAATACAAAATTATCAACTGAAACCATGATATCATACTCAGTGACACTACAGTACCACAGCAATGACACAGACGTTTTGCCAACATCTGGCAGGAGAAAGTGGAGTGGTGTAAGGATGAGAATCATAAAGGGACAAGAAGAATAAAAGTGTACAATGTGAAAAAGAAGCCCAAGGGAAGGATGGACGCCAGTGAGGGATAGTGGAGCTTCAGTACTGGCATGAGGGGGTCTTCTTCTGGCATTGGGTGTCTGAGCATGTGTGTCTTTACGTGGGCTTCCTGTCCCCCAGCCCGGGCACAGATGGCCCTGGTTCATACTGGCCTGCGAAAACACGCTCGCACTTGATCTGGAGACCACAGCTATACGCATATGTCTAATACATTATACATGCTATTATCTGTGGAGTACTTTGCATTGTTTTATTAACTGAGAGACCAGTGTATGTTTTTGCAACACCGTGCATACATGTACAGAGCTCATTCGTGCATATTTATGAGCCTCTCGTTTGAGTGTAACTGACTCAAATAAATATGTAAGAATTTCATATCTGCTGACCACTCGGCTAGCGCCTCCCCTCGAAAGCAGATGAGCCAATGGCATCTTTAGGTTTTAGCGCCACAGAGAAAGAGATTAGAAGATTTCGGTTTGATAGTGTTTATGCAGAAGTGATACGACAATGTTCTTGTGGTACTGAGCAATGGGATTTTCTATTCCATTAAAACAGAACAGAAAAGTATAGAACAAAACAAAAATATTAAATTAAACAAAACAAAACAAAACAAAGCAAAACAAAACAAAGCAAAGAATAAAAATAAATGAAACCAAACAAACAAAACAAAAAAGTGAAACAAAACAAAACAAATTAAATGAAACCAAAGAAAAAAACACAACATGAAATTAAACTAAATTAAATGAAAGAAAAAAATTAATGAAACAAAGTGAAACAAAACCACATTAAACAAAACCAAAGAAACAAAAGAAACAAAACAAAACAAAGTAAAAACAAAACAAAAGAAATTAAATGAAACCAAAGAAACTAAACGAAACAAAATGAAACAAAACAAAATTAAATGAAAAATAAATGAAACGAAACACAGTGGGGGGAAAACAAAATGAAACAAAGTGAAACAAAACACAAATAAGTTCAATGAAAAAAAACTAAATAACAACTAAATTAAATTAAATTAAACAAAATGACAAGAAAATGAAAAACAAAATGAAACAAAGTGAAACAAAAGAAAACCTGAAATAAAACAAATAAAAACAAAAAAAAGAAAATTAAATGAAATGAAACAAAAAAAGTGAAACAAAACAAAAGAAATTAAATGAAACCAAAGAAACAAAACAAAATGAAATAAAACAAACAAAATTATATTAAATCAAATGAAACGAAAAACAAAATGAAACAAAGTGAAACAAAACAAATGATTATTATGAATTAAAAATACTTATAATTATTATCATTATTACATTTTGCTTTATTTTTTAGTTTTATTTTATTTTTCTACGACAACAACAACAAAAACTCAAACAGGCTTGGAACCACTTGAAGGTGAGCAAGTATAGATAGCATTTTCATTGCTGGGTGAACTCTCTCTTTAATATTTGGCCCGGAACTGTCAGGATGTTTATAAAGCATTATAACGAAAAGCATTTGGATATTGTTTCCCCCTAGGCAACAGCTTACAGGGTAACACGTGACCTCGCTGTCTCACACAAGACGTCTGTGTGGCTTTCACATGTCGGCAGGTATCAGCTCAGGGGCTCTATTGCGTCTCATCCAGGAAAAACAGAACTGTGCATCCAACCTGCTACTAAACGCTGGGGTATCTGTCAGCCCTGATAAAGACACTCTTTAACCTTTTCCTGAGTCTCTCTTGAGGAGCTTCAGTCCCACATGACTCATCTATTGGACCCGAACTCACCTCGGCAGTACGGCAGAGGGAAGTCCCAGGCAGCGGTGCCGGACGATGTGGCCAGGCAGGAGAGCACAGTGTGGCCCTCCAGAACATAACCCTGGTTGCAGCTGTAGCGGATCTTGTCCCCGATGTTGAAGGTGGATCCCTGCTGCATGCCGTTGAGTAGCTGGCCTGGATTTCCACACGTGTAGCTTGGAAGGGCTAGAATGAAGTGACAGAGAAAAAAATAAATTAATTAATTGAAACATATTTTAATACATTGCATTCACAAAAATTATACATACAGTAGAAGTCAAAATTATTCATTCATTCATTCATTTTCTTTTCGGCTTAGTCCCTTTATTAATCCGGGGTCGCCACAGCGGAATGAACCGCCAACTTATCCAGCATTTGTTTTACGCAGCGGATGCCCTTCCAGCCACAACCCATCTCTGGGAAACACATCCATACATTCTCATTCACACACATACACTACGGACAATTTAGCTTACCCAATTCACCTGTACCGCATGTCTTTGGACTGTGGGGGAAACCGGAGCAGCCGGAGGAAACCCATGCAACCACGGGGAGAACATGCAAACTCCACACAGAAATGCCAACTGGCCCAGCCAGGGATCGAACCAGCGACCTTCTTGCTGTGAGGCGAACGTGCTAACCACTCGGCCACCGTGGCGCCCTCAAAATTATTCACCATCCTGTTATTTATTTATTCTTTTATAAATATTTCCCAGATTTTCCCAAGTTTTTACACTATAATATTTTTTATTCTTATTTGTTACATTTTGTAAAAAATAAAAAAATAAAAAAATAAATAATAATAAAAATATAATAATAATAATAATAATATATAATAATAATAATAATATATAATAATAATAATAATAATAATAATAATTCATTCATTTTCTTTTCGGCTTAGTCCCTTTATTAATCCGGGGTCACCACAGCGGAATGAACCGCCAACTTATCCAGCAATTTTTTTACGCAGCGGATGCCCTTCCAGCCACAACCTATGCCTGGGAAACACATCCATACATTGTCATTCACACACATACACTACGGACAATTTAGCTTACCCAATTCACCTGTACCGCATGTCTTTGGACTGTGGGGGAAACCGGAGCACCCGGAGGAAACCCAAGCAACCACGGGGAGAACATGCAAACTCCACACAGAAATGCCAACTGGCCCAGCCTGGGATCGAACCAGCGACCTTCTTGCTGTGAGGCGAACGTGCTAACCACTAGGCCACCGTGGCGCCCCAATAATAATAATAATTATTATTATTATAATTATAAATATAATTATAATAATAAATTGAGTTAATATTATGGGCCCCCATAAGCAATTTTATTTTTAAGCTAAATACTAGTATCTTCAAAAATGTCCAGTAAATCATTACATAATGTCATCATGGTAAAGACAAAATAAATCTTAAAATAAAATTAGAAATGAGCTATTAAAACTATTAAAACATGTGTTGATAAAAGCTTCTTTCTGTTAAAAGTTGGAGGGGAAATATAACACTCAAAATGCAAGCTTATTGACCCAAAGAAAATGTTTAAGCATAAATAAAACACTAGAAGGATTGTAAAAAAAAAAAAAAAAAAAAAAAGTAATAATAATAATAATAATAATAATAATAATAATAATAATAATAAAGAAATTATCAATGACTGATAATTTAAGCAAACCATTTAATGATTAAAGGTAATGACTAATATACAATGTTAATAGTGACGTCTCAAATGTAAACTCTGACAACTGAGTCAAACTCCACACAGAAACGCCAACTGTACCAGCCGGGGCTCCAACCAGTAACCTTGCTGTGAGGCGACAGTAACCACTGAATCACTGTGCTGCCCCCCAAAAATTAATATACATACAGTACATACATACATACATGCATACACGCATACACACATACATCCATTCATGCATGCGTATACAATACATACACATGCAGGTAGTTCCGTTCACTTTTGATCACAGTTTGAAATAAATGCACTGGCCTCAAACATTAGTGGTCACTATAGTAACTCTGTGACAGTTGAAGGCTTCAACAATGTACACTTCACCAGGATGTACACTTAACCAACAATTATGCTTAAAGCTAACTGCGAAGAGGTAGCTTACACGTGTTACAATGAGCTATTAGATATTCCCGTGTCATTTACAAGCACACATTAAAGTGAGACCTACATCACAAAAATAAAAAAAATTAGACAAACATTGCACTAAAAAGTCCAAATTAGTTAACCATGCCTAAGGACCATAGAATAAACAGGATTATCAATGGCCTGTCATGCGTTAAATAAATTTAAATGCACTTTGCCGAGGCAACCAACCTCTGAATGTAAGTATGCATGTATGTATGTATATTCACTACCAGTCACAAGAAGATAAATAGTACACTGATGAGCCTGTGTTATTAGTTTAATCAGTTTGCTGCTGGTAAATAACATCCCTTAGAATGTCATGATTGACCAATCGGAATCAAGTATTCCAGTGTGTAATAATATGCTTCAAGTCAATTCACTGTTCCGGATCTGTTTTGACCAGAAAAGCCATGCTAATGCAATTTAGTTTGCAGGTAAACAACTGTGCACACAAAACGAGCGGGGATGGATTGTCCGTGCTTAAAGATCAGTTCTGCTAATGTCAATGGGCTAATGTCAGATGGTACACTGCACTGGAGGAATCTGTAATAGCAGTGCAGAGCAACAGAGAAACGGCTAGAGACAGATAGATGGACTGACTGTTGATTGCATAAGCACTGATTAGGAGAGTAGTTTCATCACTGTGCATGTGGATACAAGCGAGAGCAAGCAGTTTAGAGCACACACACATAGACGTATCTATCAGTATACCTGTAATGAACTGTAAAGCAGGCCTGAGAAAAAGCACACTAGGGCTACAGGATATTGGATAAATCTGATATTGTGATATTTAATTTTTTCTGTGATAGATATTGCAATTTTCCCAGTACTGAGTTGTGGCTGCAAGGGCATCCGCTGTGTAAAACATAGCCTTCAATAGTTAGCGGTTCATTCCGCTGTGGCAACCTCTAATAAATAAGGAACTAAGACGAAGGAAAAATGAATAAATGATTGAAATATTGGGATATGAAATCAGTTTCACAAGATGGTTTGACTCTCTCTATTTGATGTGTTTTTGGTTTGTTTTGTTTTTTCTGGGAAGTCTAACAGTATTTAAGTACAGAAATTGAATAATCACAATGAAAAAATGCTTTTCTTACTTTGCCTTGTCTCGTTTGTACTCTATAAAAAGTGATTAGTTCTTAAAGCGAGTAGACCAGTTGCCTTAAAAGCAACAAGTTGAACCCATTGTAACATGGAACTGTTAAGTGGACTTAATTTTTATAATTACGCTAATTGTACTCACTTTTTTTAAAGTCAACTAATCCCTTTTTACAATGTCAGACCATTTCAGCATGTCTGTTTTCAAATAATTAGTGTAATTATCACAATATTACATATTTGGTGAGTCATTAAGTCTTTAAAATCTACACTTATAGCTTATTGAATTTAGAAGACACGCTGGAGTCTGGAAGAGTAGATTTATTTTAGTTACTGTCATTTTGCTACATACAGAAAAGCTGGACAAAAAAACAAATATAATAAATTTGTATTGGAAAAAGTTTACTTTTATTAAAAAAAAAAGTGAGTACAATTAGCATAATTATAAAAAATAAGTGAACTCCGCAATTCCCGTTACAATGGGTTCACTTACATTAATTCAACACGTTGCTTTAAAGGCAATTGGTTTACTCGCTTTAAGTAACTGATCACTTTTAACAGTGTAGTACAAACATTTAAAAGTTCTCAGATGAAGTAAAATATTGTTTTGTTTTCACCTTTTTTTTTACCTCCAATCATGATAATCACTTGAGCCCAAATGTAGTCAAACTTTAAACTCTCTTTAAGCGCAAAGTCAAAGGCTTTAAAAACACATGCTTTATAGTAATTTTTATATTACTTTTGTGAGGGACCAAGCCAGCACGTAGTAAGTGGCATACAAAAAGATGTTCATAATAATTATTTTTAATAATGTCGAAGAAGTTTAAATCAACAAATAATAAAATTAAACCAATTAAAAAAATTAAAACTTAACAGAAATAACAAATGGAGTTTAAACTAAACAAACCATGTGTAAACCAAAAACTGAACTCTCAAATGACACAACAGAGCATATTTATACAGGAGGGACTAGTCCACAATAAACAAGATGGGGAAGATAAAAACAGACAATTAACAACAATAAATTAAGCCAAATATCTAATTTCAGATCTAAAATATAATTAAATAAATTATAAATAAAGCAAAACTAAATCTAAATCTGAAGAAATAAACAATGTAAATCATTATTAAAATCGAATGAAACATCAGCTCTACTTCCAAGCCATCAAGCAAATGGAATCAGGCGGAACCAAAAGACGGCTCTTGGCGGCACATCAGTTCTTTAGTAAGTCAGACTACACCCAGAACCACTGCTATTACTCACTGGTTTGGTGAGAAATCGAGTCCCTCTGCAATCGAGTCCGCTAAGGATCCCTAAAGCAATCGTCTGTGGTGAATGTTTGATGAAAAGCTATTATTGTGATATCTTGTTGTGTGCTAATCAGAGCTGCGTTAGCTTATTGTAGCCAGGAGGCTAAGAGTAGAGGTATGATTATGCTAGCACATAAGCTAACTGGGCTAACTTGACAGTATAAAAGATAAAACTCAATTTCATAGCCCATGCATGCATTTAATTACACATAAGCATACGAAAGGGTCAATATAACGCTTATACATGCGTTAGTCACGCTTTACGTTAAATAAATTATGAACGTGATTTCATATATTGTTCTTTATTATTAGGCTCTACAAACTATACCTATTACAACTCCAGTAAAACAATAGGATCACTCGGGGTGCTATAGGCAGACCCGATTCTCAGGGGGGACTCGATTTCTCATGACACCAGCATTGCACCACGGTAACTTTAACTCAAAGGAAAACTCACTCTTAATGTGTGGCCACCACACGGGCCATCACACCTTTACTAAACGTTCACTATGGTTAAACTTAGCAGTGACTCTACAAATCACATGTGTTCTGTAGCTCCTATGATTCAGACTCAGCATTGCATATCCTCTGATGTGACTATCACAAATGTGCACACTGCAATATTGATGCTTAAATAATACAATGTGCAGGTCTACTAAAACTATAAAACTATAAAAAGCTGAGCGAGTTAAGTACTCCCTTAACCTTTAATTAACTTGATTGAACGAGTGGCAGGAGTATGAGCTGGAATACTAACTAGATCCAGTCGCTGATCCACCAGAATTGTTCAAAAGTAAGAAGATTTTTATTTTCATTGTGATTCTGTATATGCATAAATCATAAATAGCTCTCTCTCTTTCTTAAACAGAAGCCCCTGATGGTCTTGAGGGACTTTAAGTATTCTGTGCAGATCCAGGATGTTCCTTCATTCCCTGTGACTCCGTTGCATTTGTCATCTCAGGTCTACTCACAGAACTGACTGTGCCACCCTTGCTTTAACCATTTTAAGGGTCGCTATATAGTGCTGAAATGGCAAGAGATGTTTCTTATGTTCCGTCTGCATCCATGACCCTCTCTCTTTTATCTCCCTGTCTCCATTTCCACAGAACCAAAGAGAGAAACAGACAGAGTTCCTGTAACCCTTTGAGAGTGGATTCAATGCAATTCAATCCAAGATTTGTTCCATTTCTTCCAGCATGCTTTAAAAAAAGATGTTCATTTACATGTAAAGGTAGGCTGGCGGATGTAACTCACTCACGCATTGTGAAGTTTTTCTTTTGTTAAACTGTTGTACAATACCAATACCACATATACAATCATGCTCACACTAGGGTTGGGTTGATAGACGATGCCATCGTCTATCGGTGATGCTGAGCCGGAATCGCAGATCCTCCGCCCCAGCCCCATCGCAGCAGAAACCCGCTCGCGAAAAATACACACTTAGACCCCGTTTACACTAAAACGTCTTAGTTTTAAAATGGCATTTTAGAACGAAAACCATCCACATCCACACTGGAGTTTCATTTAGCATTTCTGAACTGCCCTCCGTCCACAACGCACATCAAGTGACCGCACACAAACACACACAGGGATACTGAGACACAGCACACACACTGTCAAGCGCTCGTCTGAGCTCCAGAGAGCAGAGCACGTCAGACAGTTTATCAAGGATGTCTCACTATAGTTGTTAAATGTGATATTTAATTAATCTTGTCTCTATCTAACGACTCTTCCGTCTTTTGAATCTGTCAGGTAACATGTCACAGTTTCAATACAATGCTTCAATCTTTTGCTTACACACTTATACTTAGTAATTTTAGCATAAACCTCAGATCCTGTTGGTTGGTTGGTTTCTGTTGGTTGTGCACCTTTTTACCATCCAAGTTCATCCACGCCATTATGACGACACAGATCACTCTGCCTATTCATGCCAGAGTCCCGCGGAAAAAAGTAATTGACATGTGGTCATTTGTGTGTAGCTTATCTTTATTTAATCATGATTTGGTTATGGGTGGAACAAAGACCATAAGGGTCAGGTAGTTGAAACGGTAGGCTACAAACAACTAATTATTCATGAATAATAAATTCATTATGACGACGACGCCATCGTTCATCACAATGTTTCACGTTAGACATCGTACGATGCCAAATTGGTCGGCTGACATTCGCTGCGTAAAACGTATGTTGGAAAAGCTGGCGGTTCATTCTGCTACATTTGATTTCTTAAAACTGTCAGCGAGTCAAAATCAGGGTTAAAATCATGCAGTCTGAATTCGGCATTAGGTTGCATGTTTTGTCTGTGGGCGGAAACCGGATAACCTGGGGAAATTCTTCAAGATGAAGATACTGAGATAAGAAAACTCTGGTTATTTATAGTGAGTTAGGAATAATCTCATTGGTTAATCAAGCGTGAGCTGATGTGGGATCAGCTTTCAGCAATCATGAGCATAGTCTCAAAATTAGGTTATAAATTATCTTCATTTAATGTCAATTTGGTGTGTCCTATCTTTTAGCATCTTTTATCACTAACAGACAAATGTGACATATATAACCTTCTCGAAATTGCCCAGTACGGCAATCAATACATCCAAGTCTCAGATCACATCAGACAGGTATAAACTAAACGGCAAGGTGACGAAATCAAATTTGCATGTGCTCCCAACAACCAGAGCGCTTAAAAACAGCTTACCAGGCAATATTTCCACAGGAGATTCGAGAGAACTGATTTTATGCTGATGAGGATTGATTTGTTTTACCAGCACAAAATAACTGAAGCAGCAACAAGATGTAAATGATAAGTGATTTGCAACAGCGAAAGAGGCCACGGGTTGTACAATCCACTAAGGAAAACACATAGTTATCTAGTAAGCACTGTCACTAACGATAGCAGCACGTATATGCTAGGTTATGAAAGTCATATGTCCATGCACATACAAATGAATATGAAAGCTCTGGCACAAGCCAATCGGACACGCCTACCACTCTACATAGTCTATACTTTAAAAGTGACATTGTGAAATTGATCCCTACACACTAGCACATTAGCTCAATAAGCAGTTTCTGCTTTGTTGAGCAACGATTCAATCAATGCCTCTCTGTTCGGGCACAATTACCAGGCAACCGCAGTGAACACTCATCACCACCCTGCACACAACAGGCAAGACATGCAATCTTTCGCAAATCCCACAATTCCTACAACATAGGACAGGAGTATTACCGGATTCTAACTATAGCGGAATGACATACTGGTATGAGTTTCACCTGAAAGGAGACAGCTTGGTTGTGCAAGGCATAATGTAGATGATCGTGTGACATGCTCAGTTGTCTCTCTGATGTTTTAAAGGTATTCTTTATGGGATAAAATAAAATAAAATAAAATAAAATAAAATAAAATAAAATAAAATAAAATAAAATAAAATAAAATAAAATAAAATAAAATAAAATAAAATAAAAAATAAAAATGTTTCCCAGAGATGGGTTGCGGCTGGAAGGGCATCCACTGCGTAAAACAAATGCTGGATGAGTTGGTGGTACATTCCGCTGTGGCGACCCCAGATTAATAAAGGGACTAAGCCGAAAATAAAATAAAATAAAATAAAATAAAATAAAATAAAATAAAATAA
>CAIGQQ010028546.1:5308-15436 GCA_903798035.1 Danio albolineatus | reverse complement strand
AAAATAAAATAAAATAAAATAAAATAAAATAAAATAAAATAAAATAAAATAAAATAAAATAAAATTAAATAAAATTAAATAAAATTAAATAAAATAAAATAAAATAAAATAAAATAAAATTGTGTGTATAAAATATAAGTAAATTTCATTGATCACAGCAATTTCTACATTAATTTCAAAATAGATTATGTGTTCCACAGAGCAAAGTCGGTCACAGGTTTAAGGTGCCATTTTTATTTTATTACTTATTTTCCTTAGAGCAGATAAAATAAGAAACTTCATGTTCTTGTCAAAGACATAAATGTTTATTTTTGTTTATGCCCCAGAGTAAATGATGTTAAAATTAAGCATCAATAAATGCAATGCATTTGTTCAGCCGGTTATATAAATAGAACCAGACAGTGGGACTTTTTTAAAACTCTTCTTATTTTGACAATAAACCTACAGGGATTTTTTTATACTCTCTCTTGGCCTATAAAAAAACATTAAAATCATATCGCTCATAAATCAGCAGACAGGCAGACAGTGCATGTATTTTTTATAGAGACAAAAAGACAGAACGGATGGATGGACGGACGGACGGACGGACGGGAAAAATGATGGCTGGATGGAAACAACGATGGATGGAAAGATAGATTGATGATAAATGAAAAGAAAAGATGGATGGATGGATGGAAAAAAAGGATGGATGGATGGATGGATGGAAAAAAAGGATGGATGGATGGGTGGGTGGAAAATAAAAGATGGATGGATGGATGGATGGATGGATGGAAAAAAGGATGGATGGGCGGATGGATGGAAAAAAGGATGGATGGGCAGATGGATGAAAAAAGGATGGATGGATGGAAAATAAAGGATGGATGGATGGATGGATGGATGGATGGATGGATGGATGGATGGAAAAAAGGATGGATGGGCGGATGGATGGAAAAAAGGATGGATGGGCAGATGGATGAAAAAAGGATTAATGGATGGGTGGAAAATAAAGGATGGATGGATGGATTAATGGATGGATGGATGGATGGATGGAAAAACGATGGATGGATGGCTGAATGGATGGGAAAAAAATTATGCCTGAATGGATGGGAAAAACGACCGATTGGTAGATGGCTGGATGGAATGGAAAGAAATCATGGATGGTTGGAAAGTATGGATGGATGGATGCATGGATGTAAAGAAAGTATGGATGGATGGAAAAAAATATGGATAGATGGCTGGATGGATGGAAAAAACAATGAATGGATGGAAGGATGGCTAGTTGGATGGATTGAAAAATATTGGTTGGATGGAAAAAAAATAAATGGAGGGAGGGATGAATTGTATGTAAGAAATGGTTGGATAAATAGACAAAGCAATGGAAAGGATGATAGATAAATAGCCAGAAATATGGATGGATGGATGGAAAAAAATGACATAACGATAGATTCAAAGAACCATAGATAGAAAGATAATAAATGGAATAAAAAAACTATTCCCAAAACAACAGTACAACAGATACAGTATAAAGAACGAGAGGACAGAACGACAGATAGACATGCATCAGAATGCGTAAGTGGCTTGTGGATTTACACTTAATCCCAGGAGCTTTATCTCAAATTCAACAATATTCCAGCTTCAATGAGATTTTCTTCTCTCAGTACCAGAGTCACAAGGGCTCCGGTCTCTTTTGCGTTTCATCTGGATCTAGTTTATCTCTGTTCTCTTAGCAGCCTTGTGTCAGCATAAAAGCGGAAACAGAGGCCGCCTGCAGATGAGCTTAATAAATGCACAATTTATGTACCCAAGCCACCGGGGGCTGAAGGTGTCTGTCTCATTTTGAACGGTCAGTAACATTATTTGCTCATAATTGGCTCAACATCTGCCCAGAGGAAGCCTGCTTTGATCCTCCATTCTGTGTGTTTTCTTATTTATTTATATATTTACTTATTTATTTATCATGTCTGAGCTAAGGCGAGATGCACAGCAAACAGCAGAAACTCAGCGCCAGTTAATTGGTAGTGCGGATGGATCATAATCACATTTGGTTTATTTACGCGCACACACAAACAAGCAAACAGTATAATTGCAATTCAAATATAAGTTGTGGGGGGGGGAAAAAATGGAAAAGAAAAAAATTGGAGTGAACCTAGTTTCACCTTCCTCTGAGAGTAAACCCAAGGCTATCAACAACTTGTTGCTGCCCTGATTGTAGATGGACAAACCAAAGCCCATGAAATATTAATACACACTCAGATAGACTGAACTTCAAGATGGTGTAGTCCACCGGGAGCATGTGGAAGATACCATTACAACAATCCACCAGCAGTCAGAAAGTGACATAAAAACAAAGGGGCAAGAGCAGCAGCGTCTCTTTTAGGATCAAATCATGATTTTCAGCCTTAAGAGGTCACGGCGGTTCATTCAGTATAAGATGTTCAGCTTGGCATAACTTATTTAAAGTATGCAGGGTCACAAGTTCAGATTTCAATGATGTGACAGTTTTTATTTTAGAATAAAGCATATCAGGATTTAATTTGCTTGTTATATTATGAATTATCTAGCTATTCCTTAAAGGACCACAACCCTTCATTCTTATCTACATATGTTTTATGACAAAGGAAACGGTACCTCGCTGAGCTGGCCAGCTTTTATTTATTTTAATATCTGCTTCATGAGCACACTGAGGGCCAATACGCTTAATCTGAGGGCGTCTTTGTCACTCTAGATCTAAAGAGCTTGACTGCTGAGAAAATTTCAAACCACCTGGGTCTGCTAGAGCTGCTGCGTTATTAAAAGGCTTTTATATGGCTGCACAATTGTATATAGTACCTTCGCACCACAGCAGGACGGAGAGACCGAGAGATGAACAAAAACACATCTGAGATGTTTTACTAATTCAAAATCAACCAATTTATAACCCCAAATTGTGAAGATCAAATGCAATGAGATTAACCTCTTGTGATATGTTCTCTTTAGCTTTTATTTAACTAATGTCATAAAATGCATTGCCTTATATTGGCAAAATAATAAAACTGGTTTGATTTTGATTTCATTATATTTATTTATTTTGAATAGAATAGCATACACTATTAGCTGGTTCAAAATAGAGCGGGATGAAGCACAAGCTGCAAGTTTGAGTGTTTATGGATGGATGCATTGATGGATGCAAGAATGCAAAAAATGCTGGATGGATGGAAAAAACTATGAATGGAAAAAAACGATGAATGAAAAGGATGGAGAAAAATGTTGGATGGGATGGGATGGGATGGGATGGGATGGATGGATGGATGGGATGGATGGATGGGATGGATGGGATGGATTGGACGGACGGACGGAAAAAATGATGGATGAATGGATGGAAAAACATTGAATGGATGAAAAATTGTTGGATGAGTGGAAAAAAATTTGAATAGATGAAAAAACGATGGATAAATGGATGGAAAAAATGTTGGATGGATGGAAAAAATGATAGATGACTGGATGGAAAAAATGTTGGAAAGATGGAAAAAATGTTGGATGGATGGATGGGTGGTTGAATGCATGGAGAAAAAAAGGTTGGATTGATGGAAAATGGTGGATGGATGGATTGATGGATGGATGGAAAAAAAACTTGGATTGATGGAAAAAAATGGTGGATGGATGGATTGATAGATGGAAAAATGTTGGATAGATGGAAAAAATGTTGTATGGATGGATGGATGGATGGATGGTGGATGGATGGCTGGAAAAATGTTGCATTGATGGAAAAAAAATATGGATGAATGGATGGAAAAATGTTGGATAGATGGATGGATGGATATATGCATGGATGGATGGATGGATTGATAGAAAAATATGGTATGGATGGAAAAACAATGGATGAATGGATGGAAAAATGTTGGATGGATGGATGGAAAATGGATGGATGCCAAAATGATGGATAAATGGATGGAAAAAATGTTGGATGGATGGGTTGTTGAATGCATGGAAAAAAATGTTGGATTGACGGAAAAAATGGTGGATGAATGGATGAAAAAAATGATGGATGAATGGATGGATGTTAAAAAATGTTGAATGAATTAAAAAAATGTTGGATGGATGGAAAAATGTTGTATGGATGGGAAAAATGGACGGATGGAAAAAATGTTGCATGGACGGAAGGATGGATGGATGGAGGGAATTGTTTGTAAGAAATGTCTGGATGACTGGACAAAACAATTAAAAGAATGATGTATGTATGGATGGATGGATGCAAAACAATGAATGGATTGATGGATGATGGAAAAATGATGGAAGGCATTACGAAACATTCAAAATCAAAATTTTGATTTTATTTCACAAAACTTTTTTCCATTTGGGATTTAATTTGCATATACGCTGTTATGAACGAAGCAACCCAGTGTATCATGTGAGCTTGCTTTCCATAGCAACATAAGAGTCAGACCTCCGCTTCTGCTCATCACGTTGCCATGGCAACAGGCACTGGTCCACCTGGGTGCGGTGGGCCGGTGTCAGTAAGCCTGTGTTTGTATGTATCCTCTCACTTTCACACATTACAGGGACCCCCGTGTCTGAGGAAGAGTTTCCAAATGTAGCTCCGACATTACCGTTTACACCTCCAGTCGACTGCTCTTTCTAAGAACTGGCGGTCTCGCAAGCCGATTCGCACCACTCACCCACAGACAGAATAATCCCTGCTGTCTGCCGTCAAAGATATTTTAGAAGCGGTCGATGTACCTTTTTAAAGCCCCATGTGTAATGATGCTACTTATTGCATCCTGCAGAGAGGGTAAGGAACTCTACACTTGCATTCAAACGCATGATAAATGACTATATGCATTGGTAAACCAACAAGGCAGGCATTGAATCAATCATAAACGAATAGTTGATGAAAAAAAGGCCAATTCTTTGAATGCTTTCTCAGCCTTTTGTCATTTGGAAGACTGGTGGATTTTTAACAGAACAGATAAGGGCACAATTGAGGAGTATTCATTCACTTCTTTTTTCTTTTCTTTTCATACAATAACAAATAAACATGAAGATACTTACCTTTAATTTTATTTTAAATGAAACAACATAAAAGTAGTCAATATGTCATGTCATTGACACTATATTATCTTGCATTTCTGTTTATGTATAAATAAATAAATAAATAAATAAATAAATAAGTAGGTAGGTAAGTAAGTAAGTAAATAAATAAATACATAAATATATACATACATACATAAATAAATAGGTAAGAAAATAAATAAATAAATAAATAAATACATACATAAATAAGCAGGTAAGTAAATAAATAAATAAATAAGCAAGTAAATAAATAAGTAAGTAAATAAATAAGTAAATAAATAAGTAAATAAATAAATAAATAAATAAATAAGTAAGTAGGTAAGTAAGTAAATAAATAATTAAATAAATAAATAAACATCGGGGCGATGCAGTGGCACAGTAGGTAGTGCTGTCGCTTCACAGCAAGAAGGTCGCTGGTTCGAGCCTCGGCTGGGTCAGTTGGCCTTTCTGTGTGGAGTTTGCATGTTCGCGTGGGTTTCCTCCGGGTGCTCCGGTTTCCCCCCACAGTCCAAAGACATGTGGTATAGGTAAATTGGGTTGGCTAAATTGTCCACAGTGTATAAGTGTGAATGAGTGTGTATGGATGTTTCCCAGAGATGGGTTATGGCTGGAAGGGCATTCGTTGCGTAAAATATGTGCTGGATAAGTTGGCGGTTCATTCCGCAGTGGTGACCCCGGATTAATAAAGGGACTAAACCGAAAAGAAAATGAATGAATAAATAAATAAACACTCATTACACACACCACCTTCAGGTGCTCCGGTTTCCCCCACAGTCAAAAGACATGCGCTATAACTAAACAACTAAATTGACCATGAGTGTATGAGTGTGTGTGTGTGTGAATGTGAGTTTATGTATGTTTCCCAATACTTGGTTGCTGCTGATTTACATCCACTGCGTAAAACATATGCTGGAATAGTTGTTGGTTCATTTGACTGTGGGGACTCCTGATAAATGAGGTAGATATAAAAAGAATGAATTAATATTATTATTACTACTAATTAATTACATCACACACAGCTACCCATAATGATATCCGTTATTAAATATGTTATAGTACTGTACAGTATATACACATTTTTATGGATGTGTGCATGTAACAGATTATATGAGAGTCGTGTTTTAAACTAACTAACAAATTAAATAATTAAACTATTAATATAATAACTTAATAGACAAATGCATAATAAATATTGTAATATGTACACAGAGACATACATAAACATACATGCATAGATGCATACATACATATGCTACATACTCATATACATAATTTACATGCATTCATACAGTTTACATACATTCATTCATTTATTTTGCTTCAGCTTAGTCCCTTTATTAATCTGGGGTCGCCACAGCGGAATGAACCACCAACTAATCCAGCATATGTTTTAGGTAGCGGATGCCCTTCCAGCTGCAACCCAGTACTGGGAAACACTTACATACTCACATTCACACACATACACTACGACCAATTTAGTTTATTCAATTCACCTGCGTTACTTTGGACTGTGGGAGAAACTGGAGCACAACATACATAAAATGGAAAATGTGTTTGTGAACCGGAACTTGTCATGACTGCTGATGCTGCTAGTGGAATTCCCGGTCGTGACGTCATTCAGACAGCCTGTCAGCATGTGTGTGCGAGTGAGCGCTTGCGTCCTCTCTGAAATCACCCGGCCATTTGGGAGATTTCCATGTGCATCCCTGTGAAATCAATCCATGCCTAACAGGGATCGAGGAAGCAGATCAGAGCCTCTCTAAATTACACAAAGCTGCCGGTCTGCCTGAGACGAATGTGAAAGAGGAGAGGTAAAGCACGCTCACAGAAGAGTCACTGAACGCAGAATCAGATGCTTTCAAATGTGAAACGAGAAAGCAGAAAAATACGTCGCTGGGTTGACCAACTTCAGAAATCGATTCAGAAATCACAGTAGAGCGCTTGTAGAAAAACAATTAAGTGTGAAAAGCAACAGCTTTGGCATTGTTTTAGTGATGTGCAGCTCATGGTTACCCATCTGCAGGCGCTGCGGATAATCTATGAGCTCAAGGTAAGGTTAACAAAATTATGATTAATTGAGGGTGGATTTTAATGGTAAAAAAAACTGTGAAACTTCTGCAGTAAAAATCTGTAAACAGTAAGTAAAAACAGTAAGTTAAAACAGTAAGGAACCAGCAAGTTTCCTTAATATATACAATGAATAACTGTATATTGACTTTCCCAGTATTCCCTGCAAGACACTAGTCTTTTTTATGCTTTGTGTTGACATTAATATGGTTCTTTTTAGTCTTTTTCCTCTCATCATTAATGTACATTAGAGTTCTATGCTACATCTAATGTTAATAATTAATGATTATTCCATTACTTTAATTTTAAAGTATAAAATAAAGGATATAAATAATAAAGGTATGGTATGGTATATGGTATTAACACTATAAATAAGTAAAATAAAGTAGTTTACCATGAAAATTAGACATTCATTTAATGGTAATATACTGGCAACCACAGCTGTCGTTTTATAATGTGAATTTTACTGCTTTTTTTTTTTTAAGTTTTAAGTTACACTGCAACTAATTCTCATTAGATTATATGTAGACTGTTAGGTTGGGGTAGGGTTTAGTGTAAGTTGACATGTACTCGCAAGTTTCTTATAGTCAGTTAAATGTTTGTTGATGGAGCATATCAAGAGATATTAAGCAGACAGTCTACTAATATTAAAATTGACCACCAAAATTGTGTTACCTTTTCTTCCTTTTTTTATTTTATTTTATTTTTTTACAGCGTGGGTCATGGATGGATAGAATAAATCATTAACTATTCAAATATTGACTACATTCCCTAAAATATGAATGCATTTTAAAATAAATGTTCCTCAGGCAGACAGGCATTTCCAATGGCAAGCTCTCATTTAAAAAAAGAAGAAAAAAACTTGTTGCATGGACAGACAGGGTCAAAATTAGGTCAAAACATATAGCTCGTGTGTTTCGATGAAAGTCTGAAGGGAATGCGCGTGTGTGTGTTTTTATGAAAGCGCAGGATGATCTGGGCAAAGGCACATTTTTCATTTATAAATAAATGTTAATTTAAAAGCAAGTTATAATCAGTGTAGTATTTATCATAGATATTAGCTCTAATGTCACTGAATGTCCTGCTAAAATCCACTAATGATCCACTGAAATGTTTAAAGTGCTTAAAACAAAGAATTAGAATAATTAACGTGCCGAACGGAGTAGATAGGTGGCCGGGGGAAGATTTGCTTAAAGCCATTTATTCAAGTGACATTTGAGCTCATCTGTATATCTCTATTTACTGGCATAAAAATAAAGTTCATCTAATCGCATGTCAAAAATTGAGTCATATTGTCAAAATATATTAATAATAATAAAACAAAGAGGAATAAGAGAAAAAGTAGTTTAAATGCATACTTAAGAGTCACACGTCATTATGCAAAAGCACCCATAAGCAAATCACATCACAAAATACCTGTTAATAAAAACAGAAATATATATATATATTTTGATTCACTGAAGATGTGCTCCAAAAACAAACTGAGAGTGGACAGATTATCTTTATATTTCAGCATCTCCAAAAAAAACAAATTCTTCAATCGACAAAAAACTGGTATAAAAAGTGCAAAGCCAAGAGATAAAAGAGAGAAAAAAGACTAAAAATAACACATCTGTATCTCTGAAGATCCCTTTTGTACACCACTCTTTTATTTCTAGCCTCCCTTGATCTATCCTGATCCTTCCCCTGCTGCCAAGTGTAGCTTCCATGTAAGTGATTCAACACAGCCCAGTGAAAGTTCTCTTATTTGTACCAGTCTTTCGCAAAGTCTCATGTTACATTGTATGCAAATGTAAACATGAAATATTTTAAATGCTCTTCAAAAGCCACTGAAAATAAACAATAAACTTTAACCTTCTGTTAAAAAATGCTCTAGAAACTAAATCATGGTTAGGGGTGATTACAAATGGTCCATGATTCATACGGATCCCAACCCAGGGTTTGGAATATATAAAAAATTATATTAAAAAAATAAATACAATTATGATTATACAGTATATATTAAGCAGCAAATTAGCATTTTAGGATGATTACAGGAGGATCCTGTGACACTAAAGTTAAGCAAACAACTGTGCAAGAAACTTAGAAACGCTAAACTTTTGAACAGTAGTGCACATGTTTACAATTATAGTTTGGAACATTTCCATGATTAGGCAATTTCCAGCCTCTGCATCTCTGAGTCTTTTCCTCCAGGTTTCAGCTTCGCCCCACAGAGAGAAACAACAGAACGTGTACAAGGAAACCCTGCTGTGTACAGTGTCCTGAATGACCTCCACTACTGTCTTCGTCCTCCCACAGTGGAACTCCACTCGCTTTGATATTAAGCCTCGGGGTGGGATTCTCAGAGGATTCCCTACCCATATAATTAATATTTAACAAGGGTACTGGGGGTAGGAGAAAAAAAAAACACTTTCAACAAATAATTAAAAAAACTATTTTCCACATATCTTGCGGTAAATAACGCTCCCACTTGATATTCACTACCTCTAACACTGCCATATCTATTGCCATGTATTTGCATTGTTTATTATTTCATCCATCCATATATTATCCAATCATCGGTTCATGTATAGTTCCATCTATTGTCCATGTCTAGCTTGATCAATCTATCCTTCAAAATATCCATCCATACATCCTTCCATCATCCACCTCTCCAGCCTACAATACATCTGTCTTTTTACACAGCACATCCACTGTTGTTATGTTCATAAACTCATCCATCCATCCATCCATCCACCCTTCCATCTAACTTTCCATGTATCATTACATCTATCTATTGTTCCATCCCTACTTCTACAGTTCCATCCATACATCCATACATCCACCCTCACATCTATCTTTCCATGTATCATTACATCTATCTATTGTTCCATCCCTACTTCTACAGTTCCATCCATACATCCATACGTCCACCCTCACATCTATCTTTCCATGTATCATTACATCTATCTATTGTTCCATCCCTACTTCTACAGTTCCATCCATACATCCATACATCCACCCTCACATCTATCTTTCCATGTATCATTACAT
>CAIGQQ010028545.1:0-12055 GCA_903798035.1 Danio albolineatus | reverse complement strand
TCTAAAATGAAGAGAAATATATCACAATGCAGATAGAAACAATACACAAACAATCAAAACATCTATTAAATAACACTACAATTTCAAAAAGTGGATGGTACCTGCATGTATTGGTCATCACAACATCCATTTTTATACATAATTTAATAAAAAAACATTACTAAAACATTGCAAAATGATTAGACAAAACACTGCAAACAGCCATTCCACAACCTGTAGCATGTCCATGTCTGTCAGCCTCTCTTATAAGGTAAATAGTTTTGTCCATGGGTGGCACAGTGGCTCACTGGTTAGAACTGTCACCTCACAACAAGCAGGTCACTGGTTCGAGTCCCGACTGGGCCAGTTGTCATTTCTGTGTGGAGTTTGCAAGTTCTCCCAGTGTTCTTGTGGGTTTCTTCTGGGTGCTCCGGTTGACCCCACAGTCCAAAAGCATGTGTACGGTATAGGTGAATTGGCCATAGTGAGTGAATGTGTGTAGATCTATGAGAGAGTATATGGGTGTTTCCAAGTGCTGGGTTGTGGCTGGAAAGGGCAGATTAGTTGGTGATTCACTCCACTGTGGTGCCTCTGATAAATGAGGAAGTTGAAGGATAGCGAGTCGGTGTTGTCCATTGTAATGCTGAAACTTCAAGCCTTGGTGGAATCAGGAGAGCTGCTGAATCCTGGATGGTGTAGGACCTTTGGATTTCTGTAAAACAATATTTTAATGTTGAGTACTTTTAACCAATTAACATGTCATCAAATAGAATTACAGTTATAATTAATACAATTAAAGTGTGTGTGTGTGTGTGTGTGTGTTTGGGGCAAATAGTATGTAATATAGGGAGTAGTTACCTTCTGCGGTTTCCGCTGCTGGTCCAATGAAACTGTCATGGAGCACTTCCTTCTTTCTGTCCCTTTTTGGGCCATTTCTTTTAAAGATGTTTCTGTGTTCTTCACCAAGTTTTCTAAGCAGCATCCTAAATGCAAAAAAACATTTTGGTTACTTCATGTGTAAGTTTCCAAATGACATATTTTCAGCAATACAAGTTTCTTAAAGTCATCATGGACGCAAAACTATTTGGCACACAATGTAACAGTGTTTACTCACAAGCTGTGGCACTCCAAGAAGAAAAAACTGCTCCATTAGTTCTGCAAACCCCTCCATAATCTGTGCTCTGGAAAAGGGTGTTCATTCGGTTCTTGACTTATGAATATCTGGTGTCGCATTCCAGGTCCATCACAATCTGAGGTAGAAAGACAGCATTTTAGAGTGTGTAAATATGAATTTAAACCACAGAATTAATCTACCTTTGGCATCAAATGTATTGAACTGAACTTGCCTTGTGTTAAGTTCCTCAGAGTACAGTTCACTTCCTTTTCATCCCATTAATTTGTTTCATTTTGCAAGATGATAGATGAGCTCACCACTGAAATCCTTTCATTTTTAAATTTGTTTTGCAGACATTGCAACAAATCCTGTAGGCAAATTTACACTTTCTTTTAAAACATATTTTCTTTGCAGGACTTTTTAATAAGCAATGACCTTAATATTCTCACTGTACAAACAGCAGCAATAAGTAATAGAACATTTATGTGATAAATATATTTCAGTACACAACAACCAAGTCTGACATATGCATGTTATAAAATACAATATTTACCAGGTGTCCTTGTTGGTGATAATTGTGTCACAATTATGGATGTAACGCATGTCCTTCTTTAAGCTGGGATCCTTCCTCTTCAAAGCTACTTGTGTCCTGCAGCCCAGGTTACAATACAATGTTAAAGTCTTTTATAATATTCATTTCATAATACTTAATACAGTTTGTTTAGAATTAAAAGCAATAATACATACCGAGCACAAGATTTACGATGCAGTTCAGTGTCCAGGCTGTTTGAAGAAAAGAAAGATATACATTAAAATATGAATTTTAAACTTATTTAGCACAATATATACATATATGTAGCCTATATTTAACAAGGTTCAACATTTCACAATACATTTAGCCTGCATGTTTGTATGTCCTTCATAAATAACACCTGATCTTTAATCTATGGATTATTAAAATATGTTTTGGCTTTGAAAGGTTTTAATAATACCCTTAGCAATTATTACTATAGCGCGTGCATAGACTCAGGCGGGCGCGTGCATAGACTCGGGCGGGCGCGAGCGCGGCATGTTCCCTTGAGGTTTTAATGCAGACTAGCCGGCGTGTACACTACTTTACAGAGTTTAGCCCGAGTTAAACTGGGCTAAACTCACACACGAGCAAGCTGGAAGTACTCGTTTGTTCAAGGTTGGAGATAAAAACTGCACGAAAGCGGAAATGGGCTCATATGAAGTTACCATTAAAAGAGCGTGCACGCGCTTCACGCTGCCTCTCGGAGCTCGCCTTCAAATAACGCACCTGTTTTATTGTTATTGATGTTTTAATTAATACTGACAAACAAATAAAGCGAAACTGTAACTTATTTCGAACAAAAAGCAGAGCAAAGTCAGCTTGACACAGATTCCTGAACCGAAGGCTGACGACAGAAATCCATCAGAAAGTTACAAGCACAGTATTAATCCATATTAACGTTACCCCTTATTCAGTCTGTCACCATATAAGACAAGGGAAGAGAAACATTACCCCGTAATACAAAATATTTCATTATTATAGTTTTAAAAGAGTAATAACGTACCTGAATGATGGAGCTGCAAAAGCGGAGTTCTCCTTTTCAAAAATTAACCGTCACTCTCCAGGCTCGTCACCACCAGTCCACAAACGAATGACGTCACCAGAGGGCTTTTTCATGATTATTAGTTTAAAATAATTTATTAAACCATAACAACACACTGTACAGTCTGAATAAACTGGTTATTTAATTAATTTCACAAAATAATTTGTCAAAAAATTTTAATATTAAGCATATATAAATATTAGTTATATGGTAATGTACAAACCTGCATGAAACAAAAATCCCATCATACATTGATTAGGTTTTTGACCATAGCAGTCATTTTATTAGGTTTTGACTCAAAAAGCTTTGTCTCTCTGTGTTATAGCTTATTATTATTTATAATCTTTACTATATAATTATGTCATAAATCTCACATTATAGAACCATTTTAATCAAAAAGGTTCTTTGCACTCAAAGGGTTCTAAATAGAACCATTTTTTGGGTAAAAGGTTCTACTGGCCAAGTATAGAACCCTAGGGTTCTATATAGAACCTCAAGGAACCTTTTTTTTTAAGAGTGTAGTTAAAAGTGGGAATTGTTACTTAAACTAAAGTGTTATCAGATTTGGTGTATAAATGATGAATGATGAATAAAACTCTTTATGATTTATATCAAAGTTTAATAAACGTGTATGAAGTTTAGCATGACTTCCACTGTAACATTAAATGGGTACTTTATGAAATAGCATGGTCTTAATCAAGGGGTTCTCAAAGGGCCAAATCAGAATTTATTAAAATCGAAGGCCTGGATAAATTGGTTAAATGTAAAACTTGTTTTTAATTAACATGCATATGCATCACAAATCAACAATTGATATCAAAAATAAATTTAAAAATGGTATTTTCCATTCCCAAATACATTAAAAACAAGTGCAAAAGTAGTAAAAAAGTTTATGAATAAGGTAAGGTAGGTTTCGGTGTGTGATTTATTTTATTATTATTATTATTTATTATTATTATTATTTTATTTATTTTTTTCATATTTCAAAGCGCAATACAAATTAAACAAAAGAGTTTTGTGCTGGATTTTCTTTTCTGGAAACATCCTCATCCAAAAGCCTGACTGCGAGGAAGAGTGTTGCCTAATTGCCCCAGCCGAACCATTGCTATGAAAAACAAAAAGCATCTCCTCCTAAGATAAATCGTGACCTTAGAATTATAAGGTTTTATCTGACATTTTTTGTCAAAATTGAGTTATTGACACGTCTATTGTTTGACAACTTATTTACATTATGGAATTTTTGTTTTTAAGTTGTTTACATTTTAAGACTTTTTACTCATCTACTGTTTGCTATGGAATGCAAAAACTTTGAAGCTCAATATCTCAAAATCATTCAGAACGCATAGAATCTTATAATTCCAAGGTGACGAAATGTAAATATTGTGTTATGCAAAAAGTATACAGAATTGCTAACCCCAAACATCCTCTTTCCACTTTATGGTGCTAGTGTTAGTATTTAAAATTATTAAAAAGTTGATCCAATGATGCGATGCATAATGACTTGATCTGGCAACATGCACTACCTGACAAAAGTCTTGTCGTCGTTCCCAGTTGTAAGAGCATCAAATAATAACTTGACTTCTAGGTGATCATTTGGAAAAGCGGCAAAAGGTAGTTCTTTTTCCAGAGATCTGCAGAGTGGATGGCAACATCACCAGCCTGAGGTATCAATTACAATTACATTACAATCCACAGCAAATTCTTGAGCAGGATAGCACTGCTTCTAACACTTCAGCCTCCACATCAAAATTCCTGCAAGCAAAGAAGGTCAAGGTGCTCCAGGATTGGCCAGCCCAGTCATCAGTCATGAACATTATTGAGCATGTCTGGGGTAAGATGGAGGAGGGATTGTAGATGAATCCAAAGATTTTTGATGAACTCTGGGAGTCCTGCGAGAATGCTTTTTTTTTGCTATTCACTGATACCTTTATTAATAAGTTGAGTTATTGGAGAGATGTATGGATGCAGTCATCTAGGCTCATGGGAGTCATACACAATATTCTTCTCCCACTGCACCATGACTTTATATTCTATACTGTACATTATTTCTGTTAAGTGACAAGACTTTTGACTAAGCAAAGTCAGACCAAGGCATGTTCATATTTTATTTAGGTAAAATAAGCCTTTGCCTTTTATATCAGCCACTTCTGATACCAAATGATCAACTAGAAGTCAAGTCATTGTTTTTTGTTTCTAAAACTTAGATAGGTGTCAGGACTTTTGTAAGGTAGTGTAGAGGAGCTGAGGTAGCTGCCGCACCCTCTGTCTGCACATGATGGCTGCTGCCAGTCAGGGACGTGAATTTATCCTACAACATGACTCTAGTACATTTTTCATTCATAGAGGTTAAAATTAAATCTTGAACAGGCTGATCGGGTATGATCACTCTGTTGTTATTATGTAAAAGCTGTGTTGATTTGGATTCTAGGTCATAGAGACCTGAGCGTCCAGACATCACTCACACTAAGACACATGAAATATTCATGGAGCAGAAAGGCCAGGTCACCGATTTCGTTTGTACAGCACTCTGAAGTACACAGACTACTATATTGATTGCAATCATCAAAGTCCTTTTACAACAACAGTTGTTTGAGGGTCTTTGTTTTCGTATGTTAATTATTTTTTTGCTCTTTGCAGTGGGAGAAGCTTCAGATGACCGCCAGCGAGAGGAGGAAGATTATGTGCTCGGTCACTTTCCACGTCATCGCCATCACTTGTGTCGTCTGGTCGCTCTACGTCCTCATTGACCGCACGGCAGAGGAGATCAAACAAGGTTAGCACTACCAGCCGGTTTAGCACTAGCTCATCCAGCACTGTCTGCCTGCTTCCCCACAGCCATTTCTCCCCATCCTCTTCCCCCTACTGAATGATCACATTCCTCTGACTGACAGCCACACAGATCTTTATGCATTCATTACCTACACAACATGCCTGTTTCATTGGAAAGAAGTGAATGTTGGGCTGCTTGTAGTTTACTATTAGTCAAAACGGTTTAGGACAGTAAGAGTGATGTCAATCTTTATTACTCAACTTTAGAGTGTCTGACAATCAAAACCTAATGCATCTCATCCAAACTCATCTGTTTGGAATGTGACAGTCAACCTCTGCTTACAGCAGCGAAGCTAAAAACAGTCCCCCTTGTTTCATTGTAAAACCATAGAATGCAAACACAGCTTGTCCAGAGAGAGTAACAACACAATAAAAAATTAAAAGAAAAAAAAAGGGTCTATTTATCAAGGCTCTGCTGCAAGAACAAAGTTTTTATGTTTTTTTTTATTATTTAAGTCTCTCAATTATTTTAAAATTAACAATTAGAAATAATTTTTTTTCTATATAAAACAACTAATTGTCTAAATGTGTTTTTATTTAGCAAGGATACTCTGAATTGATCAAAAGTGGTGATCTAAACATGTTTAATTCTCATGAATGCTGTTTTTGAGCATCAAATTAAAATATTATGATTTTCGAAGGATCAAATTATTTGAGTAACTGTGCTAAAATTCAGCATTCAAATCACAAAAATAAATAGTATTTTTAATGTGATCAAATAGAAAACAGTTATTTTAAATAGTAAAAATATTTGTAAAAATTTAAAGTATTTGCTGTACTTTGGATTAAATAAATACAGGCAAAACATTAAAAATCTTACTGCTCTAACACTTTTTACAGCTAGTTTGTGAATACCGATGACAATTAGAGGACTTTCATCTCATTTTCATGTTTAAGAAACATTTGATTATACATCATTTCCCACCACATAAACAACTTATATAAATTAACATCAGCATCAAACCTCTTTAAACAAGTAAACAACTGCAATATTCATGATATACCGTGTAAACATTGACTGCATCTGCAAAACTTTTTCAAGTGTTATACATTCCAAGATCATTACTGTTTGTGGTTAAAATGTACTTAAACTAGCACTTGTAGTATAGTTCAACTACAGTCAATCACAACCCTGAGCATCAACATTATTATGGCTAACATTAGTTCTTAGCCATAATAAAGTCCCATTCACAAACAGAAACATACCAATAAACTAGTATACACATATGTTCTCTACAAATAACAGATAATTGTTTTATATCTCGTAGCCTGTGACCAATTTATAGGCAGATGCTTATAAATCTTGATTTAAAATACACATTTTTAGCTTATAACAACTTGGGCTCAATGGAAAAAACCATGCTTCAGCTTTTAACTTTGTGAAACCTTTGTAAAATGAACACTGTGACGCAGTATGATGTCAACATTTTTGGTTCCTTTTTACACTATGCAGGGATATAATCACAGGGACATGTTATTGATGAATAAAGGATTCTTGTGGTGGTGTTCTTTTGCACAAAAAAATATAAAAAAACTCATAAAAAAACTTTTCTATGGCTTGTAATCAAATAGATTTTAATAAACCTCAACTGTAATCTTCATACACACAACTGTTCTGGTGTGGTCAGTTTGCTCAGTAGCTCACTGTGTATGGTGTTGTACATGTGATGCAGAAGCATGGTTCCACAAAAGAGATAAAAGCAATGTAAAATTAAGGTAAAACTATATGATCACAGTGCAATTTTCTTTTATGTTTGCTTTATGAAACACTATTGGTTGGGTTTAGAAAATTATTTTGGTCAGTGATTCGCTAGGTGATCTGACAAGCCCCGCCTTCTCTTTGTACATCTACAAGGATCTGAAACATACCCAGACATCGCCCTCTAGTGATTTGAATTTTTCATCTGAAACGTACAGCAAAATATACCCTTAGCAACATATTTTTATGTTTCGCTAAATATTTCCAGTGAGCCTGAGTTGCCATATTTAATGGTATTTCATGGTAGTAAAAAAATGTGGCACGTGTGCAGTATATTAGAAGTGTTTGAGAGGTACACAATAGTGTTTTGTGAAAAAATAAACATAAATTGAATATAGTATTTAATGAAAATCCTAAACATGAATATTGGGTTTCTACACAACTGTGCAGTGATAAAAGCCTTCAAACAACAACAAAATATCAAAACTTTGATAAAAAGACAAGTTTTTTTTTTTTTTAAGAAATCAGCACTAGAACAGTAATAAACAATGACTAGCACCCCCAATGCTAGACTTGATTTACCCACAGATCATCTCTCAGACTCAACCCAATCGATACCATTAGCAAGCTGTGGAGCTCAGGGAGCGGATGCATTCAGAGAAAATTACGCCAATGGATTTTATTTCCATAACGGATCGAGCAGGGTGTGCGCGCTTGAATAAAACACGCCATCCCCTTTTAGCGCTCTCTGGATGAGTTTTATTGCTGACCTCGACCCGCTCGCGGACGGGCGTCTGACAGCAGGCACTTTACTGATTTGCTCCTAACATTAAGAGCCCATTCACACGCGCCTCATTGTAAAAGAAGTGTAGCTTTGAGGGAGATCTTTGATCACTGTTTCCATGGCCACACCATTGACTTCTCTTCATCCTGCATGGTAAAGCTTGAGCAGAGTCCAGCACAGTGCATGTACACACACACACACACACACACACACAACTGAATGTCTAATCCTCATCCATTCAAAAGAGTTCAATTGATCCAACCAACCCCTTTAAGACATGATTCCCACTCTCCTGCCCCCCAACCCTTCACCCTTATCAGTGGCTTTACCTTTTGCCAATATAGAAATAGTAACAAACTCTTTTTAACCATGCAGCGGGGAGAATACCAGGTAAACGATTTTACATTTACCATTTTTTCCTGCTAACTCTTCCCTCGATCTTTTTTTTAAGGTCTGAATGCTAGTTGGAGCTTGAATAAAGGCAATAATTCTTCACAGCCAGCATGCGTTGTGAAAGCACTGTGCCCCATACTGTCAGTTGTGAATATGCCGGACAAAGGCAATTTCAGGCTTGATGGCCACTTATCACAGCCTGAGCACTTTTTTCCTCCTGTCTAAATCTATTTCTGTATATATTCAGGCACAAAAGATTAAAGAGAAAGCGGTTATACATGACTGCGAAGATAATGTGTGGAACAAAGAGGCAGTGCTGCATTTTAATGGGCTGTGGCGTGTTTTTATCGAATTGGAAACTGACATAAATCCGTATCGAACTACTCTGCTGATGTCTCTCATGCAGACGTGTGGTTGTCGGTGTAATGAATGAGATGGACCAATCAAACTGGCCTTTTGTATATAATTAGGTAGACTGTAATAAGCAAGGTATTGATTTTCAGAAGGCCACCTGTACGCTGTGGATGAAGTACACAAATGAAGTAAAAGTACTGATATTATATTACAATATTACTCGGGGAAAGGTTAATATATAATGTGCCAAATTCTATAAATACGGAGATTTTACAAAAGTTGAAGCACGAATGTATTTGATTTTATATATTTTTTTGTACTTGAGTATTAGTTGTAGAAAGTATTCATGGATCAATGTTTATTTATTTGGCAAGATGATGTTTAATTTATATTTAATTATAATTAATGGGTATTTACGTGTGCAAACAAGTGAATTAAGTGAAATGACAAAGGATTACCCTAAGCCTTAGTATCTAAAAATGACAAACCAAAAGGTGTATAAATGTGTGACAACAAAACATGACAAAGCAAAATGTGTTTAAGAATGCCTAAACATTAGTTTGAAATCATGTCATTTGATGGCTTCGTTCTTTTAATGTTTTGTTGATGTTAATACAGATGATTATACACACGTCTGCATCAAATCAATTCAATCACTGGGCTTAAACAGCTTGTTTAGCAGATCTACTTCACAAACAACTGACAATAATGACCTAAATATGATATATATCATATAACAATTATAATAAAAAGATATCCTAAAATTCACCATTAGTAATTGCCATAAACAGCAGTAAAGCTCATAGGATCCTTCTGATTTGGAGTCAGACTTATGAATCTGTAACTGGAGACTCGCTCTGAGAGTATCTTTTGAGTCAGTGAATCATTAAATAAAGTCTCGCTGATTCTGATTAGCTGATTACAGATTCGTTTTAATCAATAATTCACTGAATTTGAATTAGCGAACAATTAAAGGAACGCTCCACTTTTTTAGGAAACACTATATAAGTTCCCTAGAGTTAAACAAGTTTTTTTTTTTTTTTTATCTGTTCAGCCAAACCTCAGGTCCGACGGGAGCACTTTTAGCTTCGCTTAGTATAAATCATTGAATTGGATCAGAACATTAGCATCTTGCTCCAAAAATAGATTGTTTTCCTTTTTAAAGCTAGACTCTTCTGTAGTAACATTATGTACTAAAAATCAATGTAAAATGAAAAGTTATTTTCTATAGATGTTATTTTCTAGGTCGATATGACTAGGAGCTATACTCATTTTGAAGGAAAAATCAAGGAACTTTGCTGCTGCACCATGGCTGTTGCAGGCATTACTGTACATTATGCGCTAGTAACTATGTTTAGGTGCTGCAAAATACCTGCTGCAGCTATAGTTCGGCCACAAAAGTTCCTTGATGTTAATGCTGGATAGAGAATATATTTTTTTTTTTAGCAAAAACAACAACTTTTTTCAGTTAACAGTGTAACTACAGAATAGTCAAGCTTTGAATTAGATAATTATCAAAACTCTTTTTTGAAATATTTGAGCTAGATGCTAATGGTCTAATCCAATTCAATGATTTATGATCCACTGAATGGATT
The DNA here is from genome assembly GCA_903798035.1 of Danio albolineatus. NCBI lineage: Eukaryota > Metazoa > Chordata > Actinopteri > Cypriniformes > Danionidae > Danio > Danio albolineatus. The sequence goes on along the minus strand of CAIGQQ010028545.1, from coordinate 1,692 downwards.
CAAAAGGGTAAAAACTCGGCTGTTTAACTCAAGGGGGACTTGTAAAATGATCCTATTTCGAACAAAGTGGAGTGTTCCTTTAACTGGAAGCTGTACATCACAATCGCATTGTTTAATCGCATTGTTCAATCGCATTGTTACATTTTGTTTAATCATGATTTAATTGAAATATATTGCCCAGCCCCAAGTGGAAAACACCCAGTGAGCTGTTATCTATATACACCTGTTTTGATCTGATCATTTCAGTTGGTGAATCTTTAACTAATGACTCACTCTAGCCAGGATATTTGAATCAGCAAGTTGCTGACTCACAAACAGGTGCAATCAGAACAAGCTAAACTGTGAATGAATCTTTTCCATGTGATTTGCAAGCCAGTTTAACAAGTTAAAGGAAAAGAAGTGTGAATAGCCTGTCCCGTCTGTGCCGCACTAACCTCATTCTCTGCCCTCTGCCTCTGAAAATTATGTCAGGTGGACTAAAGCTGCATCCCGGCTTGGCTTACGGAGGCTCCGAAAGCAGTACAGTATTCGATGTCTAAGGCCTTGTGCTTGAACAGACCATAGCATTTAGAGACTCGCTGTAGCACATGGCAATTCACTCACACTTGATCTTTCCTGACATTTCGAAACGCTCTATTCCACATAGGAAAGCAACTGTAAGCAACTCAAAGGTTGGCTGAGTTTATTTCAACGAAGATGGATGGAGACGCCTAAAATGTCTTTGCCGCCGGTCTGACTTTCTCAGCCGTTACTAATGATTTTGGTCGATTGGTCAAGGGTGAAGATGCTGTATTTGCATTCTGAAGCATAGCCCTATGTCCAATGCTGGCTCTGTAGAAGCTTGAGTGGGATTTCAGAACTCCAGATGCCTGTTTTCTTTTTCGCATCCCATCAACCTTTGTTGTGCTTGATGTATATATTAGACCCTGTGCTGTTTTCCTGAATCACTTTGTATGCACCTAGACCTACTGTAATGTATTATTGCTGTAGGGCAATGTAAGGATCGCTCTTTAATGCTTAAGGATCGCTGCATATGGGTCAATGACATAATTTTTTTATGAATTAAAAAAAACGAATATATATATATTTTATTAAATGTAAGGGTTTGAATTTAACAACACTTCAAATGTGGGTGAAAATCGGATCAAATTTAAAGATAAAAAACTAAAACAGTGTATTTTCAAATTAAACCCATTTTTTTCACTTTTTAATTATTTGAGAACTGTTTAGCTGTAATTGTTAACAGTTAATAATTAATGTTTGAAATGTAACTAAAGGGATAGTTCACTTAAAACTGAAAATTGTCGTTATTTACTCATCCTTCACTTTTCACAAACTTTGACAACTTTCACAAATTTTGAAAAATGTTGGAAACCTGTAACCGTTGATTTTTGTAGTTTTTCAACTAAGACAGTAGTTTTTCAAAATATCAAGATGCTAATGGTCTAATCCGATTTAATGATTTATGCTAAGCTAAGCTAAAAGTGCTCCCGCCAGATCCGTATATCTACTGAATGATATAATACTGAATGATTCAAAAATGGTAAAACTCCAGGGGACTTTTAAATTGAGCCTGTTCCCAAAAAAAGTGTTCCTTTAACCTGTAACCATTGACTTCCATAGTTTGGAAGTCAGTGGTTACAGTTTTCTAACATTTTTTTTTAAATATCTTCTTTTTTAATTCAAATTTTA